>JAHQIW010005135.1:0-24578 GCA_019055375.1 Parelaphostrongylus tenuis | reverse complement strand
CGCAAACTTCGTTCCAATCCAAGGGCTGAAACAAAGGTGTCGCTGCGCTTGTTGTCGAACAATTCTCGACGAGTTCATCGCGTTGTTTGTTTTGCTGTCTGTTATTCATTCCACTTTGTAGACCAATCGTAGAAAAAACGTATAAAGTCAGCAATACACCCCTGTTTTCCGACGCCAAACGTTCTCTTTAAGATTCTTTATGAAATTTTTTGCGAATATTCGATGACAGTGAACGGTAATCTGATAATTCGCTGTGATTGTTGAAGAGAGTAGTATTCTCTTGTACTTACCGCTTATATTTGATGACTTCGTTACTATGAAGATACTATTGAATTGTTACTCAAATAAATGATAAGGAGTCACGCGTTTGGCCTTGATAAATCTTTTAGAGGTGCGTGTGGCATTCAACTCCATTCAAAGCTTCGCAGATGTCATTGAATGCATATTTGGTCTAAAACTTCAAACCTATAACCGATTAGCCAGTGCTTTTTTCAGACAAGCCAAATTGTTGAGACTGGAGAGACCGAAGTTTTGATTGTACCAGGGTGCGAGATCTAACCGAGTTCTATATACGTGGTGGCGAGCACTATTGACCATTGCGCTTGAGGAACCTTTCTTACAATGTTATTATTACCAATACCGGTATTTAGACCGTTACATCGTCTACGACCAGTCGGTCGACTAATCACAACATGTACTATTGACAGAGGACTCGCCGGCATCTTCCAAAATCAGTTGTTGCTAGGTGACAAACTTTCCATTGTTTCACTACGGGCTGTGAAAGATCATGAATTCGTCGCGGAAAATCTGAAGTTTTTTCCTAAGATATTGCTTTCTGGAGTTTTATCAATATTGTACGCACTACAGTAATTATGCTAAATACTCAAAAATACAAAATATTTTAAATTTTATGGAGGATTAAGGAAGATTAATAGTGCTAAGTCTAGATACTTATTTAAATTCATATATTTATTACAATGTTCTCCCAAAACCCACTGTCATCTCCTTATCTTACTCTTTTTATAGCACTGTTAATATGTTAAATTATAAGGGTGAAAAGGAGATAACTCATGAGGGCTTTGAAGGTAAAACACGTGTTCACTTCCCGCTTGAGGCTCTGAATTGTACGATCACTCAGCTTTCTCAAATGCTCTAACATTCTTTGTCAATTTTCATTTATTGAATCAACTCAACTTACAAACAGCTGTCGCATTTTGCGGTATCTATTTTAGAGTACTCTGCAACAATATTTTCATCTAGTGTCAGTGATTTTTTGTCTTCCTGGCACTTCATTTAAACGCTAGTGAAACCAGTTTGATTTGTTTGTTGGAAGAACGTGACAAATTTTGCGTCTCATGTTAAATCATCCAATTTTTCGTTTGTCTCGTCGTTTGTCTGCTGAATTTGCTAATACCCTAGAAGTAGCAAATACTTTATTTTCAGGAAAGAATGTTTCTGCTTTTGTTGTGCTCAGCGCCGTTAACGGTAGCTGTGTTCGACTGTATGGTGACAAAGGATGTCGGTGTTGAATGTGACAACGAACCACCTCGTCGAATGTTCTACTACGATAACAAACACAGTCGGCCAAGCGTTTTCAGTTCCTTTTTTATTCATATTCGCGCGATCCGAATTCGCACTAAAATTTTGCTCATTCTAGCAGATTTTATTTAGTTTAATCTCCGATTTTCGTTTCATATGGACCTTTTCGGAACCATCAGTGGCTTAGTCTACTCTGGAAGAATTCGTTCTCTTTGCTGATCTTACTGAATAATGGCTTGGTTGATCCCCTCTAAAATCAAGTGATACCTTGCTAGAGAATGCCGTAGTTTTCACCTCAGTTGGTTGCTGGTCTTTGTAGACTGGGAAACGCTTCCTTCAAACAACTCCTTCGTCATTTTGCCAATGTCAGAAATATGGGAACCTTGACTTCTCCGTCACGGGATTGAACCGGTGAACAAGCATCCAATATTGAGTGACACCCTTAGCGATCATGGTTCGCCGGCACTCAACCTTATTTGTCTAATCGACTACCAACGCTAAACAGAGCTCTCTTTTGTGTATATGTTAGAATGTTGACTTTTTAAACAAACATTCCTTCTATCTTCTTTCAGAAGTTTTTTCGCGAATGTGGTGATTCTAAGTATGAGAAGGTGTTTTTAACTGAAATTACCCAAGCAATGTCAAGTTATCTAAGAAATCATAATTCCAAGAAGTTCCGTGTTTTCGTATTCGTCGTCACTGATATAAGCAAATTTCAGAAGTCTGCCAGCCATTCCGATATCGCGGATGCGGAGGGAACGGTAACCGCTTCAATTCGGCCGCCGAGTGTCGCGAAAGTTGTCGCATTGGGCGCGCGACGGCCAAAGCTGCAACTGAGACTGCAGCTACCGGAGTGGACGATGTCTTCATACCAAGAGGAAACTCACATGATCAGTGGCTGAAAGGTTTCTAAAGTTTGTACGATCGGCTTATTCTACCTGTCTATCGACTATCGATTTGTTCTAGAAAGCAGTGAACTTGGTGTGAACACTATTCCTCGACAATAAATCAAAGAATCAAGCGAAAGAGCAAAAAAGTTATACAATTCTCATAATTTTTGCGAAAGATAGTATGGCATTCTCAACGCTTCTTGTGGATTTTCACTTTTTCTTACATCATAAACTCCTATGGAATCTTCCCTTTCACGTTCTGTGATGTTTTTTCACTGTTTTCATAACAATGCTGCTGCCTAAATTATCCATTGCATTTCTGTAGATCAATGGTGAATGACGAATGTTGCAGCTGAAAGGTGCGGTTCCAACTATTTGATTCCAAATGGTCAGTACATCAAACCTGTTCCTTACTGTCCATTGAATCATGTGCGTCAAAACGATGTGTGCTGTCCCACAAAAGGTGAATTTATTGCATGAATAAATTTTTTTTTCACGTTTTACGCCTTTTCTCACCATATCAGGAATATATGACTGAGGTTCAAGGAAAGAAGTGTAGAAAAACTGATTTGGTTCTATTTTTCTTCTTTACGGCGCCGCGGCCGAGTGGCTGTGATACTTGTCACGAAGCGCGTGGAGCCGAGCTCCACCCCACCCGCCCCCCATCTCTCTCTGGCAGTCAAGAATTGCGTCTTATGGAACGACACAGCTAGGCTATCGTAGATATTTCAAAGAGACTCGCTCAGCCAGTATTCTACACCGGTCAAGGAAAGTACGAAAAACGAATTGAATGCTAGAAGTACTAGGATTCGCACAGCAAAAAACACTGTGAAGATCGATGAAATAAAGAATCTACAAGTGTCTCCTTTACTGTTATAAACAGTAGAGAGATTGACATTGTGATAAAGTGACAATCAATAAATACTGTCGAGTAGTTCGAGTAGTGACAAAACTGAAGTAGCATATTTTACAAAGATTCAATCATTTATCTGCTCAAAGTCTTCAGAAGGGCATTTCAACTTTCGACTTTTGAGCATGAAAAACTATCTCTTTTAGACTTCGTTTGTTCACTTCGCGACGATTCTGGACAGTTCGCCGACGGCATCGAAGATCGACCGCGGTGGGTTAAAGATTTTAAAGTGAGATACCGAAGAAAGTGTGAATGACGCTTTCTATTTCTTTTTTGCTATCAAGACTTCAAATTAGATGCGGTTTATCATCTTTATAATATTTTGGAAGTCCGAGTCATATAACCTCAGTATGATTACTGAAAATCGTCTTACCATATGTACTTTTCCAAAAAAAAAACTTGCACGAAGTTGGTACTTTTCTTTCAAAAATTATTGGCTGACGCTTTGGCGATTTTATCTTCCTCAGAGCCTAGAGAACGTTCTATATCAATTGTAAGCAAATAAAAACCGAATAAATAGATAAAATTTGGTATAGAACGTCATACAATCTCTGGTGAAAGCGGAAATGCTTCCCCAATTTCGAATAAGTAGAAACCTTCAGCAATTATATGATAACAGGTCGATTTCTGGCTCTTGACTTTTATAGATTTTTATTTCATACTCTCCACTGTTTTATCTGTCTAAATTTCAAAATTTGATTTATTTTTACTCCAGTTTTTGAGTTATTTTGAATTTCTTTGATTGGCCAAATTATCTATTATCATTCTTACACTCCAAGATATTCCTCTTGTAGCTATAGACTATTCATTTGAAAACTAATAAGTTTAGATTTGCATGGAACCATGCGGTGAAATCGTGCGAACGCTTCAGCTATTTTGGTGCTAATGGAAACTACAATAATTTTCCAAATTTCTACAGTTGTTTAAATTATTGTAAGGACTCACAGAAGTTGTCATAGATGATAATTGAAAAAAACTGAAGTAGAGATATATTTATCTTGTGATTTTTGAGAATTGCAATGTTATCGTACACTGCTTGATTCGTTAAATGTTAACATAGACGTATTTTAGTACTCAAGATTTCTATTTACCTTTTTCCTCTATCTTTTTTACATCGTTCAACTTGTTAACTTTACCTTTTTTGTTCGTAAATTCTTATATAAAGATCAAAGATTGATAGAATCATTTAGCGCGTGAAAAAAGATTTTGAACAATTGTTAACATGTTTCACAAATCTAAAGAGACTTTATCCAAATGTGTTCCGTACCATTTTTGCTGAGCTAGGAATTTCAATAAATCGGACAAAAACATTGCCACGATTTGATTTCATCTCATAGGAGAGCTACAACCCTTCCATTCGCTTCAACCCTTCCATTCGCTTCATATTTTGCAAGAATCACTTATCAAGATCTGGGAATTTTGTGTCAATCCGGCTGTTACATATATCAAAATTTTCGTTAGAACAATGGTTGGATGTTGGTTATGATTTTTCATGAAGCTCTGATACAGCTCTGCTAGAGCGTTCCTCGGTCTCCTTCATAAATGCTCAACAACGTCTGTGATCGGGGAGATCTTTTCGTGGACAAATTTGTAGTAATTTACCAATCTGGGAGATATGAAAGGCTTGGTTATCCGTTGCAAGATCGAACCATAGGTTACATTCTTGCACGCGAATCACTGTACGCCTCCTCTACCAGCGGGCTTTTAGCACTTTCTTTCATTATACAAACACATCAACAAATAGAATTTCCGAAGACATGCTATCATGGAGCGCATCCCTCACATTAATTCACTAAGTCACTGATAGTTCTAATAAAGTCATCTGAACAGAAGGTTTTTTACATAAGCCCTTTTCAAACATACTGTGCGAACTCAGCACTTTCTGCTTCGATTTGATTCCTCACAAGCAGCATCCACAAACTTTCTCCGTGTTGAATCTGCTGCTCAGTGATTGCCAGTTTTCTATCAATAGTGTTCAATGCTTTTTGAGATGTGGAGTTGGCACTATTACAAACGGCGTCACTACCACAGGACTATCCAAAATCTATTACAAAGCGCTACGTGCAAAAAAAGGAATATCCATACAATTTGATAATGCTAAATAATTCATCCTAGGATTGAAAAATACAATGATACACGCTAATTTGTACGAAGTGTGTGGACTTCATAATCTGGAACTCTCTCGAACTCCGGCTGTGGTGGGTGTTTCAAAGCGGCCGCCCTAAAATATCAATATTTTTTAATCATAGTCAGCAAAGGTATGAGATCAGCTTCTCCATCGGAATAGGACATCGGCTCAGACTTCGCGATATGTCATATCAACAACGTGTCACACTTCGTCATATGTCATATCAGCAACGTGTCACGCTAATTTAAGACTGACCTAGTAGAAACAGTACGTATCAATCGCGTAAAAAGCACATAGCGTTGCTAGAGGTCTCAGCATCAACCAACCCAATCAGTATGAGCAAGCCAATATCTGTTATTTTTTAGTCATTTCCACTTTCATGCACCGCACCGATCAAAAAAGATGTCAATATTCAATTTTCAAAAAAATTAGCGCTCTAATTCAATGTATATTGCGAAAATTCAAAGGCTTCGCAGTGTTTTGCTGTACGCATCTAGAAGCTTGACAAAACTCAGAAGAATTCTCTTAACAAGCTTTTCTCGTGAGAGAAGCATTATGTGCGACAGATTAGCTAGCACAATAGATTAAACACTTTTACAAGATTGTATCCCGATTTCGGATGTGCAAAATTGAATTGCCCTCAAATTCGGTGTTTTTTGTGCTTTTTTTATCCTAAAGTTTAATTTTAAAGCAAAATAAAGCTCCCAAAAAAACTTTTTCAAAATCAGCTTTCAAGAAATTAATTAACCGCGTCTTTATTATTGTTGACCACTCAACAAATTTTAGTTTCAATTTCTTACGACGCTGCATCCACTGCTAAACGATCGTAGTTGTCACTTTGATAGACAGCTCAGCAATGATTTTTAACTCATTGACTAACCTACAAACGGAATACGGTACCCTTTAACGGCTTTACATACCAAAATTGTAAATTTAACATAAAACCTTATTCTTGAAATGGAAATTCGTAGATTACTAGCAAAAATACTGACGGATAGGTTGGCGTAGTGTCTTTGGCGACATAGACAATGACGGCCGCAACAACACTCAGAGCGATGACAAAAACTGTAAATCCGGCACAGAGCGTTTTAAGAATTTTCCGGCGTTCCTGAAGCGAATAATTGCCATGAGCAATTGTCAGGTCGCGCGCGCGGAACTACATAGAATTACACAGAACTCTAACTTGTTCTTTGACTGTGCTGAATCTACTAGGTTTTTTTGGAAGACGAAGAGTTCATGGCAACGTTGTCAGCGTGGACTCGAGATAAGCAAATGACGATCAACGAGGACAGATAGCGGCAGAATAATGTAATAAATCATTAGGTGGCTGGATAAAGTGGGGAAAAATTGGTACATCCTAATGCAGCGGAAAAACTATGCTGGACTTTTCGGCTGGTATCGAGCGTCGTGCGTGGGAGCGCATTGCTCGGAAAGGGTTTCTAGTATTTATTTAGCGTAGACATTGGTTTTTTACAGATTATCTGTGGCACAATATATATGTGGTTGGTAAGTCATCGATTACGTAGAAGAAGCACAGGGATTATGCTCTTTGCGGCTAAACGAACAATCAATAAAACACGATGTATCGAACTCAATGCATAGTTCAATGTGATGAAAATTACGCTATTTTTGGAGGATTTTAGAAGACATGATTTCTAATCACTCAAGTTAATCGACTTCTTTTCCACAGATTCTGCTATAATTCTGCGAAGTTTTTCATTCAATCCATTGGTTACAGAAAATAGAATATCTCCGTATCTTGAATGTTTTCTATTTTCAAAAATAGTCTATTGTATCTTCAACTGTGAATATAATCGACCTTTCACCTTATACATAACTTTATGAAAATTTTCTCCATCTTGGTCAAGTTAAAAAGGAAATGTATGTGCAATTGAGGAGCTTACTACTGTTTCACTGTTCAGGGAAGCACAAAATGTACTCGCTAGACTACATGCATAAGCTAATTCCTCCTTTCTTCCGGGCATGGCAAAAGATGTACCACATTTGCTTTGAAAGTTGTAGTAGAAAACCTTGGCGTCGTATACAGATATGACCTACCTCGCCGCTGCAGGGATAAATATATATTCAGGGTCCTCTACGACGTTAAGCATGAAGTAAAAAGCATGAGCTATTCCCTAAAATTTGATCAGAACGCGTTACTTCTCTTTCAATCACCAAGCTTACACGAGGTTGGCAAAAAAGGCTTGTCCTGACGATGCTTCGAAGTTTTTATCTTTCTTAAAACTACGATTAATCCGAATTCGTCGAGCACAGGCGGCTGTCTTGATGCAGCACCGATCAAATGAGGAATCTGATTCGACGACGTTGCTTATTAAGAACACATGTGTTCTATTGACGGTATTGAGAAATACTGATTTGCTATATGCAATAATTTTTGTTTATTTAATTCGTACATATGAAAGGTGCTGCCCCTTAGGTGCCACGTTTTACTATTATCACACCAATGATAACCATATTGGCGTGTTCAGAATGAGTTGAAAACCTTTTGTTTTGCTCGGTGATTGGTCCAGCAGGCAATGAAGCAAGGTAGGTATAATCGTAAATCATAACGTCTTTTGTTGCGCATTATTGATTAAATTCTGTTCATATTTATTCAGGATGTTTCCCTAAGCGACTTCAAATAAATTATGAGGATTCAAATAATTTACCTCCTCAATCGCCTTCAACGAAGCTTGCCGCATGCTCTCTAAACAGATTTTTTTTATCAAATGTATTGTTTATAATCCGCCATGAGAACAGCAATGGAACCGACATGTTCCGGTTAAGTAAGCGATTTTGGGCGTTTATGATCAAAATGTACTGTTAGCTTAACATTCAGCGTTCATTTTTCAAATTTATCAATGTTATTTTTCTTAAGCCAGCAAAGGGGTTGCCAGAAACATAACGGTAGAGAAAAATGAACCATACCCACTCTCCGTGATTCTGACGATTCCATTTTCCTAAAAATAAGCTTCAAAGATGGTGAATGTAATTGATTACTACAATTACAGTACTCTTGAACCAACCTCTATCCTCCAAAATCGCTGCTGTAAGAAATGATTTGTCGGCGAAATTATCGGTATCAAATTTGGGATAAGATTCCGAATAACAACGAAAGTAAGAAATATGATAAGCCTACGCCTATATCAGTAGTTACTGATTAGCGTTGGCTAACATTGCTGAAATGGATTTTAGTATGTTGGGGTCGGTCACCACGCTAGGCAGAGTATCGATTTTTCCTACACTATTGGTCATCACCTAACATCATCATGAAGCGCCATGGCCATGTAGTTGTGATGCTCGTCGCAGCACGCGTAGAGCCGAGCTCCACCCCCCACATTCTCCGGCAGTCAACAACGTCTTATGGGACGCCAAACTCAGGGTATTCTCAGGATTGCAAGAAGACTTATTCAACCAGTATTCTGCGGCGTTCAAGAGGACGGAAAACCGAATTGAATGCTAGAAGCACTGGGATTCACACAGTGAAAATAAAGCTGTGGAAACGGATCGAATGAAGTGTCTAAATTAACTTAATTATTTGTTTAATTGAATAGATCGGCTTGTTTATACAGTATTTTCCTAGCTGTTCAACTAACTAAAAAAAATCAACAGAACTTTTTACGCAGCCTGTATAATTCCTGAAACGATCTCCAGCAAATTCGCATGAAGCGGTTTTTCACGTTCGGTTATCTTTTCAGATATTCGAGGTGCTTTTGCCTAAACTCCACAACATTTATGCTCAACGAGTATACAATTTGATAAAGTATATAAGATGCATGCTAGTTCTGCTCAAATCAACTTACGCCAAACATCGAAAAGAGACTAAAAACAACCCCCTTGAAATATGGCACTGCTGTTATTCTGTTCTGATGGTACCGCATTTTTTTGTCCAGCAGTCTTTTATGATTACTGTCATTTTAATGTCAAGAGCCTCACAAAGTAAGCTCGATCGAACACCACCCATCTATTTTCTTGTAGCTGCTACTACCTGAAGTGTTTAACGTATTTTTTTAAATTGTGCTATTTTTACTGCTTTTCTCGAGTGTTATGCTGTTACATATGTCCCTATGAGAATTAAGTGGTAAGCAAAAAACACGACCTCAGGCGGGTATTGGACCAGCGTTTCATCCATACCGGAGACGCGTGCTACTACCACTATACCACATCCCTAGTATGGATGGAACGCGGGTTCGATTCCCGCCTGAGGCCGTGTTTTTTGCTCACCACTCAGATCTCTTAGATATATGTATTTTTTGTTTCGTCGTGTCGCGATAGGAGAACTGTGATCTTTGAAAGACATCAAGCTCAGTGATGATTGCAAGTTCACTTTATTATCGGAAAATCTATCAAAAACCTTATCTTTCCAGCCTAATAACGATTGCAGTGGCGAGTTCCAGTACTCTAACCTTGATTCATCTCCTCTGTTGCTTGAAGATATCATCTCCTTCACGAACACAGTAGAATACTAGTCGAGCACGTCTTTTTATGATCTCGGAGACAGCTAGGCTGTAGAGTTTCGTAGCGCGTTCGCTGCTGATTGCCAGAGAATGTCATCAGTGGGTGGTTTAACCCCATAGTCAGCCGCGCAAAGCATCACTAGCCACTCGTCTTTCGGACTTTCTTCTACTACTTTTTAGAATTTCTGATGAATCACTTGAGATGACCTTGACTTCTTATTCGGTTGCTCCATACGATTCTACCAATGGCAGACATCTAGTCCCATATTCGCTTTGGGCTACCTCTAACTTGTAATGAGGCTGTAACAGTGAACTAAACAGATATACTTCTAAAAAAGAATGATTTAAGCTCCAAAAAGGGGTTGGTACGCCCAGGGTCATACACCGGTGTTTCGGAGGTTCGTCCTCCTCATC
Source organism: Parelaphostrongylus tenuis (assembly GCA_019055375.1). Classification (NCBI taxonomy): domain Eukaryota; kingdom Metazoa; phylum Nematoda; class Chromadorea; order Rhabditida; family Metastrongylidae; genus Parelaphostrongylus; species Parelaphostrongylus tenuis. The sequence continues at coordinate 14,240 of JAHQIW010005135.1, read as the reverse complement.
AGTGACCCCCCGCCCCACATTCAGCCCTGCATTGAAGCAAGGAGGGAGGCGTATGTAGTGATGGCACAGTGTACTATGACACTGTACCATCACCACCTCTCAGTCGATAGATTTTTGCTGTTACATCAAAACTATATGAAAAGATCGACTGTTTTTTAAACCCCCCAAAAAACATTCAATATAATTCCAAAAAAGAATGATTTAAGCTCCAAAAGGTTTTAAAAAACAGTCGATCTTTTGATATAGATATACTTCTATTTTCACCAAATTTACCATAAGCTTCTGCGAAGTGTTTTGCCAGTATTTTTTCAGGTCTTTTCAAAAACGTCAAACGAAAATGTACAAACGTGAAAACATTGAGCACTAACGCAATAAAAAGGGAGAATCGGAGAAATGGGAGCAATCCGCTACAAGACTTGTGGATGATGTAGAACCTACCACAATTCACATTTCGATTAGCCGACAGTGGATCATAGTTATCGTTTTCAATTTGCCCCTCTGTTCCTTTTATATGATAAAGTGTCTTTAAAATACCGAAACGAAGCAAGGATATCACTTCCATGCCATTTGCCGTAGGCATGGGAAGTTCGCTCTGCGCCAGATCATCCAGAAAGACCACTGAAAATCTTAACTGGGACAGCGTCGAGTGCAAGATTAGTCAGTCAAAAACGATAACTTAGCCTGGCGTTTTCCCTTCTCAACAACCTGCATCACCTGTCGTCCCGTTGACCGTTCGAGTGACTCGAGCGGGTACCAGCAACTCTTCCATTTTTCCCTATCGCGTGCAAGAGTAGCCCAGTGGATACTCCTCGCTCTATGGATTCGCTGGACATCATATCTTTCTTTTATCGCTTTCGTGAAGAAATCGGATCAACGGGTCAGTGGTCTTCTTTCGAGCGCTTGACGTCCCGAGGAATCCAGTCGTTAACGGCTCTCGTCCATCGGTTGTCGTTGAAAGCGCATCACGTGTCCGGCCCACCTTATTTTCAATATCCTGGCATGTTGAGATAACGAAATAAAAAAAAACATCAATAACACTCGGAGAAGAGGTATCGCGTCTCCAACTATGCTGCTGAGAATAGGATCAAGGCAGCAACACAAAAATGATAAAAACAAATTTATTCGGCTGGTGTTTTTAACCTTTTCGTCCCTCTTCTAATCTAACATATCGAGCCAAAAGTCTACAGTCGTTCGCCCTCACTCAGGTCTTCACCTTCGTTGACATTCCATTCATACACTCCTCGGTGGAGCATCGCTCGCATCAATCACTTCGTTCGGTGATCTCCTTGCACACCGACGATCGTTAGTGGTACTGATTACTCGTTGGAAATATTCTGTTTTCGCCGAACAATCAATCTGCAGAAGTTGATACAATTTTCAGCTATCAAAGAACAATAATACCTTGTCTAACTTAAGCATTAGGAGTCAATCATACATGGAAATCATATAGATATATTGAACATACATGGAAATTACATAGGTATATATTGAACCTCATATTTATTTACAATGCACATGGGGCGTGCCAGCATAGTGGTAGTGATAGCATCCAGTTTGTGCAAGGTTCAAGACCGATGCAGCACTTAACAACCAAGCCACTGCCTTTCGGCTGAAAAAATTGACAACAGACTAGCACGGGGTCACCTCATTCCGTAGACTGCAGATACTGGCGGCAGCCTGTGAAAATCTTTCAACGTTATAGCAATCATCGCCACTTCAGAATCCCAAGAAAAGCAAATCGCTTAGTAGTCAGCGATAATCATAAAGGGTCAAAATGCTTGATAAGAAGCCGAAGTCACGAGCAGATGCTAAGATATTCGTAGTTAATTGATGACAGGAGTCGAATTGAAAGTTGGTGTTCTGGAGTCAACATGCTATGTTATTTGATCTGGAGCTCTAAAAGACACTGATATGTAAAGAGTTGAAGTTTATGACGTACACGTTTTATAAGGGCTTCAAGACTTAAGCAGATGGTTGAAGAAATTTCTTAGTGTTTTTAACTACTTCAACAGCTACCGTGCATAACGGATACTGAACGAGGCAACTTTGCAAATGCGCAAAACAGGAAGTTAGATGGAGGAAATTAAATGAGACCACATTGAATTCCCGCAGGCGATGACCACAATAATGACAATCTCAGCCGAAAGCAGTGGCTTGGTTGTTATGTGCTGCATCGGTCTTGAACCTTGCACAAACTGGATGCTATCATTACCACTATGCTGCCACGCCCCATGTGCATTATAAATAAATATGAGGTTCAATATATACCTATATAATTTCCATGTATGTTCAATATATACCTATATGATTTCCATGTATGATTGACTCCTAATGCTCAAGTTGGAACAAGGTATTATTGTGCTTTGATAGCTGAAAATCGTATCAACTTCTGCAGATTGATTGTTCGGCGAAAACAGAATATTTTCAACGGGTAATCAGTACCACCAACGATCGTCTGGTGTGTAAGGAGATCACCGAACGAAGTGATTGATGCGAGCGATGCTCCACCGAGGAGTGTATGAATGGAATGTCAACGAAGGTGAAGACCTGAGTGAGGGCGAACGACTGTAGACTTTTGGCTCGATTTGTTAGATTAAAAGAGGTACGAAAAGGTTAAAACACCACCCGAATAAATTTGTTTTATTTTTGTGTTGCTGCCTTGATCGAAAGAGAATATACATCTGTATAAATAGCTAAACACTTTGCATCAAATTTAAAAATTCCATACTAAGATTTTGAAACAAGTTTTATTTTTTTTTTACTTCGTCTTTGCAAAAAAAGAGCGCACGTGGAGCAGTGGTTAGAGGTGCTCTGCGTCGTACACGAGGTCAATAATTCGATCTCGCGCCCATGGCTCACCAAGCCATCCCACCGCGGGTCATTGTAAAGGCCAGATGTGCATTCAATCACCTCAAACGAAGTTAAAAATGGAAGTCGAATGCATGGCGCATCCCTCAGAGATTGATCAACGCGGAGAGCTTTTTTTATCCTTTCCAAAAAAGCGATAACGATCCATTCTATAGACTGTAGTAAGTTGGTCTTGCGTGGAAATCAAAATTTTTATATCTTTTTATGACTCTTCAAAGATATTTAGCTTCCTTTCTAAGGTACCGAAATTTGTGTGGCTTGTTGTTTCACAGAACCCATATTATTGCTACCACATAGCATCTTCACTCGTATTTCTGCCTGGACGTAATCATAGTACCCAGATGCCCGCAAAACCACCGTCAACGCTTATAATTGAAGAAGGACATATTCACCAAACCACGTAATTGTTTTACGCCCGCATACACTGCACCTTTGTAGTCCTCTTATAAGACGACTTTGTAGAAAGTTTTCTGTGTAATTATACCTTTAAATTCGATTCTCACTTCTATCATCCTCCTTGTCATTCCATTGCTGACAGATTTGATTGTCTCAAATCTGTGAATGTTTGCAAATGGAATTTTCCGCCAAATCATTACTTCATATCGGCGTGAAAGAACACGTGTTTTTCTAGCAAATCAAAAGAACTCATTATTCTCCGTTTGTGGCCTTAAGAGGTGCTCAATGAGATCGTTATGCAAACTGACATGTGGAGCACTCAATTTGTCTAATATTGAAGTGAATATCAAACACTTGCTGAGAAGGGCCACGGACCTCCCTCTTCGAAAGATCCCACCTGCTTAGTTGCAAGAGCACGTGGCGCGTCCCCAGGTGGTGCATAGGGGAATAAAACGCGAACCAAAAGCGACCGTGTGCTTCCCAGAGACGCAAATGGATTCAGGGACGAGCTCCCTGCTTCTGCAGCACCGACGTGACAAAAATTCCATTTCTACGAGTCAAGTGGGCCAAAAGCCTGCAATCAAGCGGCTGGGAAGTACATGGGAGGCGGTTAGGAGTCGCCTCCAACAAAGAAGCTCCTCCCGCTCCTCCGAGCGAGACTGGTAAGCTACTCGTTGGTACTCAGTCCCCCACGTTTAGAACCTGGCAAGCTATGCGTTGGGTATTAGAATGCCAAAAACAGTAACAAATATGGGCCTCATTCCCCTGACCCCGAAAGAGCCCCTGGTACAGCAGCGCCAGGTAGGACGAGTACGGAGAGGTTACTAATATCTCAGGGCCAAACTAGGCTGCCAAGATCGAAACGGATAAAAAATGACGATCTGTACCTACAATTCAAGAACCCTTGCTCACGAATCCGCTGCAAGAGATATATTGATTTAAGCATGAAAAATAAGGTACGACGTCATTGGTCTGGCTAAGACGAGAAAGCGCTATCCTTTTCACGCTGTTTATGACACCAGAAAAGAACTGTTCCTTGGTTCATGCAATCGTAGAGGTGTCGACGGCGTTGGCGACCTCGTCAGATCGAATTTGACCGTGGACATTGATTCGTTTGAACAACTAACAACCCGTATCGGACGATTACGGTTGAAACGATGTGCATCTATGCCGGCCTTGACAATCTTCGTTGCTTAGACACTAACATCAAGCTATGACGAAGACGAAGTCGAATGGTCTATATGGACTTCGAAAAATTCTTCAGAGAAGATCATACAATCTTCAAGGTCATTGTCGGAGATTTTAACGCAAAAAATGGACTTAGAAGAACGTCACATAGGGATCCACGGACTAGAATGGAATGAACAGAGTGAGAGGCTATCTGAATTTATCATGACGACCCAAACCATCCATGGCAAGTCGCTATTCCAAAAGCTTCCTTCTCAGCGATAGACGTGGGAGTCTCCCAATGGAGAGTACCCTAAAGAAATAGACCACATCCTAGTAAATCAAAGGTTTTGCCTGATCGATGTCGCTGTTGTTCCTAAGTTCTGCACGGTATCAGACCATCGCCTACTTTGCGCAACGTTCCGTTTTTCGCGAAAAGGAGAGCGAACAGCTAGATTCAAACAACGAAGTCCCAAAGCGAGGCTTGACCAATTGTAAGACCAAGATTACTGCACACCGATGCCCTGACGAGACACTTACGGCTTCGAGAAGAGCTATGGAGAAAATCAGCCACCAATTCTACTCGGATCTCTTCGCTAGCCATATCCTCTTACCGTCATATAAATTAAAAGAGGATGAATCAGTCGTTCTGCCGGTCCTCCCTTCCGAAATCCGACATGCTATATCATCGGTGAAGAACAGAGCAACACCCGATCCAGAAAGGATCAGACCAGAACACCTGAAGAACCTGCCGCCAGTTCTCATTGATACCCTTGCTCGGCTCTTCACTCGCAGCTTGTAAGAATGCAAGGTCCCTATCCAATGGAAAACCAGCAAGACCGTATTGTTGTTTAAAAAGGGATTGCTGTCCGTTATCTATAAACTCTTTACTCGAGTCATTCTGAACAGGATTGACAGAACACTGGACCAAGGAAAGCCATGTCAACAAGCAGGGTCCAGAAAAGGATTTAGCACCATAGAACACATGCACACTAATACAAGACTCATTGAAGTTTCACGAGAGTACAAACAACCACTCTGTCTCACTTTCACCGATCTGAAGAAGGCCTTTGATTCATTGGAAACAGGAGCAGTTATAGAGGCTCTGGAAAACGAGGCGTCCCTACTCGGCACAAACCGTGTTTGAATAGAAGGTTGGGGAGCAGCGGCATTATGCAAACTACTGGTCAGAGATATGTGCCTACAGAGGAGTGTTCTCAGTACTTTTCCCCTGCCCGCACCCATATTCAAAGAGGTAGTTTTTACTCCTTCTTGAGGGCTCAGTAACATTCGGTAAATTTAATATTGAGAATGTGAAGAATGTGTCTAATTTTTCAAATGGTTTTTACATTATACTCTAGAGGTGAAGTAAAAAACCTCATTTCCTGCACAGGATGTTTTGACAAAAGTATTAAAAATTATTCGACAGCGTCATTTTTTCATGACACCATTTCGCAACGCTGTAACATTTAGAACAGAATTTTGTTCCTCATTCGCTTTTCGTCTTCATTTTTGCCACGCGTATAAATCACTGAAAGCACGAAATGTATATCAGCGTGTAAGTTTTCGACAACATCAGAGTACGTTTCTACCTGAAGTTTCCGTCGACGTGGTAAAAAAAAATGCCCAATTGAATGACAGTCTTACAAAAGCAATCGGTCCCGCTTCCCCGGCTTCGTGAGTTGGTGGGTATGCAAAGTTGCCAAAAAGGTTTATAGCTGTGTAATATGTGATGGGAAGCCACAGCAACGACTTGTTGCTGAGGTAATCGCCTGATCTACCGCATGACTCGATAGTGATATACTACACTATGCATTAGAGGAGCTGTAACTATTTTATATAATTGAAGATTTTTTGCGCCACATTGACAGAACCCTTAAATAGAAACGTAGATTCTCCTACTACGGAAAATCCCCTATACTCTAAAATGCTTTTCTTGTCTCCAGCGATTTCTACTCGCAGTAAAAATGAAAGTGAAAAGCGAGTGGAGAACAACATTTTATTCTGGATGCTACAGCATTACGAAGGGGTGTTTCGAAAAGCCGGCGACAGTTGTGTTAGAGGTTTATGCTTTCGAGCGACTACTAGCGCTCCTTTGGAAAATTCTTGTCCAGCGAAAAAGATCGGCTAAAAATATGTCGCCGTCTAAAACATAAGTACCGAATTTTCTTTCACACTCAAGCATCGTTCGCTGGATAAAGGCTTTTATTCAGACTTTCAAGAAGCATTCGACAGCACAAATCTCACGATTTCAATGAGAGCTTGGTTTCTGAGGAGGACGTTTTAAGCTGCAGTCATAATATGTTGCCGTCTAATACATCATGCCCCTGCAGGTTCTGTGACGGCCTCTTAAAAATCAATTTCGTCACCATGATTCTCGAGTTTTGAGCAATCTAATGACTACTGAAACTTTGTTGAAGAGCCATATCAAAGCCTTAGCCGAGCAAATGATTAAAATCAAGTGTGAAACATAATTCTAATTTTGCTGTTGCAGCATAGAAAAGGCTTTTTTTAAAACTGAACAGATTTCAAAACCGCAGAGATTTAAGCTTTTGAATGACTACAATGTCTGTGAAAAAGCTTTCATGCAGCGAGAAAGGCCCTCGAACAATCGTCTGCCTCAGCTGGTGCACGTCTTTCCTTTGAGTTTGAAAAATAAAGTCCACCCTTCAAATTTTTGAGATTCAAGATACCGAATGATTACTGAAATTCTCACAAAAAGCAAAGAATGCGTTCTTTACAAAGGGCTGAAATTAGACGGGGATTGGATAAAGGCACCATGTTTTTCAGGTTGTACTCTGAAGATTTCTTCAAAGTAAAAGTAGTGATTTTCAAGCAGATTTCTTGATCTATGGCTTTCAGTCTAAAACTTGTAATCATTGCTTGAAAAGTAACTCAATCAAGCGCGTTGGACTGTAATAGCCAAATATAATCTATCGTTTGGAGTGCTTTGTTCATCGATGTTGGATCAAAGCTACAGAAAACGACATCGTGTTCAAAAAGTTCTGCATCTTCGATTCAAACAAACTGATTTGCTAACATTTGTCTCTTTCATTGCCAATAAAATCTTCCTCTACTCGTTTAACAAATTCGCTGAGCAGTTAAAAAATGTGTTGTTTTGTTCTGTTCGAAGATATGGAATGTCATTGAGCGTTTTCATATAAAGTTCTTATGTTCTCAGACAGTTCAAACAGTTGCAAGGTTCATAGTTTTATTGAATCCTCTCGAAAAATACTCTTCATTTCGTGATCATTTCTTAGGGGATAGTAGAACATTTTTTAGACATCTGTTACGATGTCTGCCTATTGGTGTGTGGAAGACGTTTTTGTACTCGGAGAGATAATGTTCTTTTCATATCTGATGAGCGTGAGGTCAGTAGGCATAGAAGGCTTGGAATATTACAAATTTTTATTTGAGTCTAAGCTGCAAAGTAGTTTCTCTCAGTGTTGTTCCTGTGTATTTGTTAAAGTGCATCGAGTTTTTGGTCCGATTTATTTTATCGGCACGATGTGTATGCCATTACAAGTTTATATCTCAGATAGTGATAAGTTTCTGCCTGCGATTTGAACAAGTTTCGGCTTTTCATGCTGCTAAGAGGTTGTAGTGGCCCCTGCTTACTCAGTATAATTACTATGGTCATGGTGACATGACGTCACCCCCCAGATATATCATACCATTTTCCTCTAAATGGTAGGTGGATTGGTTTTATAGATACAACTTGTTATCAAATTCTGAATTGATGCATCGACAGGTCATAAATCATTCTACAGGCCACAGATCCTTCTCTAGCCAAATATGCATTCACTCACAGTGCTTGTTCGAAACCTTACAAGGTCCACTAACGCCTGTCATAAGTAGAACATTTTGAGCTTCGCATATTGCCATGTGAATTTCAGAGCGAAAACACTGCTCTCTAGAGAACAAGTGCTTTTGGCAATAAATGAATTGGTAAGCCGCATTTGTAATTGAGAATCGTCTATCGAACCCGTGAAAAAACCAGTGTTTAGTATTTATTGCTGTTTCACTGTTCAATGAGGCATTCAACTGAACTATTCTGCCCGAATAATATGATAACATGTTTTGAGCCTTTCATGAAGTTTGGCATGGCACTGGAATGGATTTTCTTGTTCATGAGAGAGGTCTATTGCAGCAGTCGAATGAAGAGCAATGAACCTTTCATCAACTACGAGCTCGACTCTTGGTCACTGCAATGTTTGGAGATTTCACGCCCGATCTGCGGTGATGTGTTATACGGGGTCCATTCCACTATATGTAAGGGCATATCTCCCTGCAAAGGATCGGCTGAACGGAAAGGTACCGTGCTACTGAGGAGCCTGGAAAGACGTAACAGACCTCTAATGTTCTAAAAAAGTGCCATACTACACGTCATTAGAAATTCAAAACATGTCAGCATATTCTCAGATTATTACTGTTTTTGAGTGAAACCTATAAAAGCACTCGAACGAGGAGTTATCCTGCTCAGTCTGAATCACCTTACTTTACACCGCGCGGCGGTCTGCGGCAACGATCATTGCTATTGTAATGCTTCAAATGCTTGAGATAATCGTGTTGTGTCCATAACAGTTATTTGTAACGTTTATTTCAGCCATTCGTGGACGATAAAAGGCGTGACCAGCAGCGCATTTTGGTACACTGAAGCTACCAACACGCTTGAAATGGTTGAAGTTATGAGGGAGTCCGTCGAAAAGTGCACTTACTTTGATCTTAGTCTGTCTTTCCTTCTAGTTCTAGATAGGAAAACTATTAAACTTCGACATGTCTCTATCTCAACTGATAATGACTTCCCGATTCAGATTCTCACCTATCCATTTGCATTGTATAGAGAGAAATTATAAAGAGAAAAAGATACCTTCAATATCGTCCTCAACAGTGCGTTCGACGACGTTGAGCTCTCCATAAGATTTTTTATTTTTTAATTCTGGTTTCTGCAGTGTGTTTCAAAGCGAAGAAATGACGGAAAGTTATTTGTTCTCAGTCTTCATTCTTAGCTGCGCGACTTTTTTCCAATTCACAAAGCTACTCAATTTTTGGTTCACAGATTAACAACTTTGGCTTCCTACGAATCGCTTAGGTAAGTGATGACTTAGATTGCGTTAGTATCGCAATTTCGTTAATTGTACTTTCGATATTTCGCCCTCCGAAAAAAAGTGCACAAAGCAAAGAGCAGCTCAATGCATTTTGGTTTTCATGACTGCATACATGACAGATTGGGACTTTTGGGGCCTACAATAGCTCGATCTTTGTAATTTATTGATTCGAGCGTGTTATTAGTACGTATGATTTCCATGTAAAAACGACGACTAATATGTCTGAAAATTTGAATTTCCGAAAAGGCGTAAACATGAATATATCACTTAAAGGAATAATTATGTTTTATAGAGTGAAAAGTTAAACAATAGTGAAAGAGGAATCTTTCTGATTGAAAGAGAACAATTTGGCGGCAATGTCTTCGTCAGAGCATAGACGCACAAATCAACCATATCTTATTACTCGGATAATATTTCACAAGTATCAAAAATCTGATAGAACAGAAACCATCAGTCTAGTCATTCTGAAAACCCCACCCTTTTTTTGTTTTTAAGACTGATCTAGTGTGGCACGATTTATGAAATAAACCAAACTCAGACTAGAAGATGAATCTGAGATAAGGTGCCATATCATGGATATATCTATATCTCAGAGTCATCTTCCAGTCAGGATATCATTTATTTTATAAATAGTGTCACACTAGACCAATCTCAGAAACAAAGAAAATTTGGGGTTTTTCAGAATGACTAGACTGTTGACTTCTGTTCTATTGGATCTTTTATACTTGCGAAATATCAACCGAGTAATAAGATATGGTATGATTTGTAACTGTGGGCTTTGACGAAAGCGTTGCCGCCGAAACGTTAGCCATCGACTTTTGAGAAAGAAGAGATTTTCAACTTCGTGCAGGATTTAAATGTAGAAAAGGATAGTCGTGAGAAATTTTGCATTTATATAAGCATGCCGAGGTTTTAGAGATAATCGCACTTGTGAGTTATACGGGAACAAACGAAAAACCGTCCTTATTTGGTGGAGAAGAGGCGTTCATAGAAGTGTTTGTAACCATTCGAAAGCTAAAAATTCAGGCTTTCAGCCCACTTCGCCGAGTTTTGAAAAAGTTCTTTTGTACTGCTGCTACAAGGGAGATTTTTTCTTAGAAGGCATGCATATTTCACGCCGGACAGAACTCTTCTTTTGAAGTTACAGTGATGATTCAATAACATAATCATGTCTGATGCCACCGATGTGCTTATATCCTAAAAATATCGTTTCTCTGAAAAGCAGCAGGTAAAGTAAGTTGGTTGCCATAGGCGAAATGGTGGCCGTTGGCCATGCGCGAACGACTAGCGGAGGCGTCCACGCGAATAGCTGCTGACGCGGTGATCACTCAATTCTCTAACATGAAGGAGCGCTGACGAAGTGTGTGAACTGTGGAGGAGATCTTTAATATCACAGTCATTCGTTTAATCTGGAAATCACACTCCACATGTGTAACGAGCAATACGGATCATGTGGACTGCACGATAGATCAAGCCAATATCACAATACTCATTTCCTAATCAGTTAATGTCATTGTGTGATTTACTAATGAATTTGATAACTGATTATACCTTAAGTGGAAAACAATTAGGAAATTGTGTCCCTCTGAATTCCAGCAGAGCGATCATAATGATGGTTGATGTCGGATTCATGGTAACACAAAAGTATTTGAAGTTTTGTAGTGAAGTCATAAGCTTTGCGTAAGGTTTACTGATGCTGATGTTTTCTCCATACCACGAATGCGTAGAGAAATATTGTGTCACTCCACACCCACTGCAACGTGAATGGCCCCGATCGTCCTTTCCGACACGTCGAATTGAGCTTATGTTACCTGCTGGATTCCAGAAAAGCGGTTTTTTCAGCATACAAGCACAGTGAGCATCAGGAAACACTAAGATATAGGTTACTAGAGTACAAAAAAAGCTCTTTTCGGCGAGGAATATGTGCTAGATTTCCGTGAAGATCATAGCGTTAGGAAAGGTGTTTTGAAAACCGGCGGCATGGGGCTGCAGCCTGAAGTCTTAGTTTTCAAATGGTTACTAACACTCCCATAAGAAGTTCCTCTTCAACGAATAAAGTCGGTTTTTCATTTGTTCCCTTATAATCAGATAGAATCGAAAAAAGTTTTAACAAATCCTCAAAATTGCTTCCACTGGCCCTTAAAGATTTACAATGTTGCTTGCGAAAGGTCTCAACGATGTTCGCACACGTTTTCACCTTAATTTTGTCCTGAGAGCAAATCGAAGCCGTTTTGATCGCGTTTACGCTAATGCAGCGAGAAGCCGGGACATTATCTTCTAGTATGTAGCACAAGAGGTAATCCACTGGGTTGAGAAGCGGCGAGTTTGGCGGCATAATGTCGTAGTCTCGAAAGCCAGAAAGCAGCTCTTGACAGATGGCAATCGTTAAGCAGGCCGAATGTGCCAAAGCGCAGTCCTACCAAAGCGTAAATCCATCGACGCCAAAGTGTGGAGTACTCCAATGCTCCAGCACGCCTCGTCAAGCTTCGTGCTCGCTTGTCGGTGTCTTTTACGGATGAGAAGAAATTCACGGTCAAACCACTTCACATTCCCCAGAATTATATACCAACTTCTCAATAAGCGTCAAAAGTTGTCCGCAGTGACAAAAACAGTGGGTAGCTGTCATTTCCCGGCCGCTGAGATAATCTGAGCAGGCATTTGCGCCACCGAAAAAGGCGTCGATGGATCAATCAAAATACCAAAATGAGCGCTGCCAGCTAACTAAGAGGCAAGTTTCTAGGAAGGGGGGGGGGTGGCGGAGGGAGGACTTGGACTTCTCGATACTTTGGAGCCGACGGCTTTACGCTTTAACAGGTTGGGCTCCCGCGCATTTGGCAGCTCAACATTTGCTATTTGTGCCCACATTTCACGTTCCCATAGAAGGAATGATCAGTTTTGAGCAGCATAACAGTGAAACCTCTGACACTGGATCTAGCTTTCCCAAGGTTGAGATGCTCTAGTCATGTCCTGACTTGTTTTATGCTAAGGTGAATTTTATGTTATAATTGTTGTAAAAATTGCTTTTTATAGTGGAGGATCACTCTGTTTTCTACTGTGAATTGGATAATTAAGGGTGGCTCATGTTTGGTTGAGCGACCAAGGAGAATGTGAATACTGTACGAATAAAAGTCTTCGTAAAAGTCAGATAGAATAAGTCAGAATATGTCGAAGTAAGTGTGTCGTAGTAGAGTAATCGTTGTTACACCTTTTTAAATGAACTTATTCTAGGATGCAATGCACTGAGAGCCGTCAACTATAGTTCGTGGTGCGGCTGGAGGATTTCGCATGTTCGTTTTCTTTCTGTATTATAATAGCCCATAAATCTAATTTTTCTATTTCATCAGCTGATGTTATAATTACCATGCGACCTAATATCAGATGGATCACACCAAGAATCCCAGTACTTCTACATTTGCATCATGTACGAACCCACTAAACATTACTCTCATCAATGGGGGTATATTTATAACATCATGCCACATCGAATAACGCCCAATGCTTGATAGCGTGACTGGGTCCAATGTCAACAGCGACTACCTGTGCCACACCGTCGACGATTGGTTGCTCACATATAGATGTGTTGTAGCGTAGAGTGTTCTTAGAACAGGCGACGGTAGTGCAACGGTTTGAGTACGCGTCCCGGATAAGGAAAAATGTGGATTTGAGTAACACCTGGCGCAGAACTTTTACATATTGCCCTACTTCTTACAATCATTTACTCCCTTATTCACCCTACTTCTCTACTTCTAACAATCAGTAGTCCTTGTCTTTCTAGTAAACTATTCGTAGTCATGTCACTGCAATGTAGGGGGATTTTGTCACCTGACTTGTGGTGTGTTATTATTTGGCGTCAATTCCTTTACTTGCAGGTGTATGTGTATGTCCCCAAGGAATCAATTGAACCGAACAGCACTACACTACTGATGAGTCGGGAAGAGCGGAACAGTAGCTGTCTAGTACTACATAAGTGCTGCACCAGACCTTATAACAGACATAAGCATGTCATCATCTCATTAATTGTCACTGTTTCAAACGAGGTCTATATAAACAATCGAAAGTAGAGACATGAAGTTGGATCTTTGGAATTTTCCCTATTTAAGAGTCTAGAAATCTCGAAGTGACTAGTGATCTCCTCAGTCAGCCGCTTCCGAAGGTGCACCTCCGAGGACTACGAATGCCAAGTAGCGGCGGTGAACAGATGATAAAAAACAGGTGATAAAAAAAGCAGGTGCGGTACATACTCTTCACACTTTACATCATTATTCCGTCTTCACAGTGTTTTTTTCCACTGTACGGATACCAGCGGTCTTAGAATTCAGCTTGTTTGATCGTCTTGTTCTTGAATGTTATAGAATACTGGATGAGCGAGTCTCCTTGTAATCTTGAGAATAAATTAGCCGTGGCGTTTTATAAGGCGCTGTTGATGAATGCTGGGGAGAGTAGCGGGTTGGAGTTCGGCTTCACTTGCACAACGATCATCACAACCACTCGGCCACGGCACCCTCACAGTGCCTACTAATTGTCTTAAACAACACTATGGCTTTTCGCAAAGAATTCTTCCTCGTCCCAAAATTATCCGTCTGCTCTTTGTATATGGTAACTATAAATTACAGATTTCAACGAAGCCCATGTATCTACACTAATAGGAGGAGGATTGCATTGGAAGCAGTTGAGCAGTATAAATGTGTGGTTTACTGGGAA
>JAHQIW010005134.1:0-23401 GCA_019055375.1 Parelaphostrongylus tenuis | reverse complement strand
GTTGTAAGAGGTTTGAACATCCAGAATTCTTTTACGTGTATTGTTATTCAGCATCCTGTCCTGCAGTGGTAAGCACAGCCTTGCGCTTACTGATCACCCGCACTATACATCTTCTCCTTGTAAATGAGCGAGTGGTTTGTTTCTCCAGAGATAAGCAGAAAAATACGCTAGTCACTACAATTTTAAATTTTATGTACTGTACGAAATTCTTGCAAAACGGCTTCTATTTTTACTTCCATCTTTCTAAACCAGAGCATACAATTGTGTACTCCATCTTGCTAGACTTCCTTTCTTGTGTAGAAATGTGTAGAACGATTTATCATTGAGATTAACTTCCCGCAACTGATACTAATGAACTTCTCATACTCTTCAACTTAACCGGTCGGCAAGTTGCAACTGATAATAGTTACTTTTTTATGACACGATAATTGGAGATGTTGGATGGTATAAGTGTAATGAAGGCAAGCGAAGAAGCCTGTGCCTCTATCATTTGGTGACGGCACCTTTATTTGCGCGTGACTAGCACCCCGATGTTCAGCTGACATATGTCGCTCTTTTTGTTTTCCGTTTCTTGTTCAGCAATTTTATACGGATTCATTCGAATTTTTCTTTCAGAAGTGCATGAAGAACGTCGACAGAGGGAAGACTCTGTATTACATGTGCAGAGTAATGTATGAACTACATGACGTGTCGTGTGGTTGACCAGCGGAGCGCTTCCTCCAGTGCTCCGCGACTGTTCAAAATATCGTGAATCTCTCCCTGGTCCTCTCATCGAATAACGTCATAGCGTGAAACCAAGTATAGGCGATGCTGAAGCTGTCTTGCTGGTCATATCTGATATTCTCTGATCGTAATGTGGTATTGGAAAGACGTTTTAGGTCTTGATGTCGATGGCGTTTCCTATCGGCGGCGGATCTTGCAATCGGTTTTCGTGCTTTTTGATCGGAGACGATGTTGAAATCTAAATCAAAGCCAATTAGGGGAAAAATGAATATGGAAACTAGGACTGCTTGAGTTTAGGTACAATTTAGGCGATCTCTCGTAATTATGTGTAATGAAAACATAAGCAAAACAGTTAGTTTACTTTATGCCCAGATAAAACAACCTGTGTGGAAAATTGGAATGTTGGACATGTATTCCTCTACTTGGACTCAGATCAAAGGTGTACAACAGCAACATCAAGGTGATAGTAAGAATTTCGGACCCAAGGTCAAAGACGTTGACCGCAGAAAATCTATGAGGTTTTGGAAATTTTTAAAAGTATAGAAATGAGTAGATGAAGAGTGCGCCTAGGAACAACGAATTATAACAGTACCTTATCTCAGATCGATTTATTCATAGCGTGTGGTAGCACAGCGGTGTCCTTTTCCATAAAAGTAATTGAGCGGCCGATTTTGTTAGGCTGAGAAAAATGGTGCTTAACAGCCATCAAAAATTCAGATGTTGACCATAAATGCAATTAAAAGCAGCAGCAATTGCTTTTCTAAATAAAGACCGCTCTTGTCCACGATCAACTGTTAGCAATATGCAAACTTCGGAAGTTACTCGAAATCGTCATTCCTTGGGCTTTCATTCAGAAAACTTCTGACATAATTCTTAAACTTGATCAAATAATTCGAATCGCCGTCCACACAGGAAATGTATTATTGAGCAGAAAAAAACCATAATGGGCGGCTCAACGGACTGCAGGAAGTGTGCAACAAGAGCTCGACTCCATTCACTTCACCACTATTCCTTAGTCTTCTTTGATACGTGAGGTATGGCATTATCCTGTTGAAACAGCGCACGCTCTCGACGAATCAGTGTCGGGTAGTTCATAATAAGAGTTGCCGTAGGAGGACCTTTTAGAAATATGACTGAACTATACCAATGAACTTTCAGCTGTGTGAAACAAACATTGCGTTTAATTTTTTACGGGTGTTAAGGAACTTTTTCCCTAACCTAGTATGAACTGAGGTCAACTCGTTCGGAAGGCAATACAAGTTGCTGCACGCAACGCAAATCGCAGAGCGACGCGCTTTTATACAATTAGAGTTTCCCTTCTAGAATAATCTTTGAGTTTCTTGCATTACTTCGATAGGGCGCAATTTTCTGTACACTCATGTGCTTTTGGTTCATACACATCTCTAGTGCAAGAAACGCCTACGCATTTGTACTGCAGGGCATAAACTCACAAATTCTATGAGGGATCATCAAACATGGATCCTCAAGTTTCATCGATTTTCATTGTATACAATGCACAGGAGATATTGTAGCATATGAAAATTGTAAAACAATGAATAGCTGGTCAAAAATGATCACGCATGTGATCATTAAATACCCATCTTTCTCAGTGATTTTAAATTGTTAATGTATAACAGGAATTTAAAAAGAAATAATTATAAAATAAACTTTTTCTACCGTTTCATGAGTTTTCGTTCTATATATTCAGTCATTCTCTATTATGAACATCATTCTGCCTTACAACCTTTGCCGATGGACATGTCCACTATTACTGCGCTACGTATTGTTTTATTGTGTATGAAACAATTTTCTGCATATGGGTTCAATGATCACGTGAAGATATATGTGGCCGTGGCCACTCCACATTTTTCGATGCAACATTAATTTACCGTGAAAGAATTAAAATTTCTTTTGGTTGTAAGATATGTGAACACTCGTGAACTAGTAATGCAACTAGTAATGTTTTGAGAACTGGCACAGAAAAATCTACCTTCCTGACGAATCTTGAATAAAAGACGATTAATACATGCAGGTTTTCTTTCACACTTTGTTTTACATTTTATTGGTCCGTCTTCACAAGGACTTTCTTTATCCACTGTGCTTATTCCAGTACTTCAGGCATTCAAGTCGTTTTTCGTCTCATTCTTCAACGTCGTAGAAAAACTGGTTGAGCGAGTCTTCTAGCAATCTTGAGGAAAAGCCGCAATGTAGCGTTACATGGGGCGTTTGTTATTGATTGACGGAGAGCGTTTAGGTGGAGATTGGCTCCACGGGTATGCAACCATTAGGCCACAGTGCTCCCGAGTTTTTTTTCAAACCAACATAATTCGTCTTTTAAAAGGAATCTTGAATTCTCTTTAAAGCTTACCTTCATATAGTCTGGACCATGCCTCAAAACAAAAATCAAATGAATGTTTCTCCGTTTAGCCTATGGAATTGTTTGAAGGAAAATATTGAAAACACTAATTTACAAATTTTAATATAACACAACACTAATAGTCTTTGAAAGCTATTCTTGTAAAATACTTGCTCACTCCGTACAACTCAAATCTATTCTCAATGTTGACGCCTATCATTTCCCGTTAGGAATACGAGTTTATCTCCAATAATGGTCAGAGTTCAAAGTGAGGCAGCTAATAAACCATAGCAAAGTTAACTTATGAAAACTATCAGTACTCCCATTTGCGTTGCTGCTTAGAGAAAACAGTTTTGCAAAATCGAAAATTGGAAGGACGATCGAAGGTCTTACACACATGTAGATTGGTCTCAACATATTTATTATATTTTAATTGAATATTCAGACTATTTCGAAATGGAAAACGCTATATCAGCATAATGGCAAATCTGCGATATCAGAAAAAGCACGCACAATTCGATTGTGTAGTATCGGCACCTCCTAAACGAATGTGAAACGCCGTTTAGTGAATTATTACGATATATATTCTAGCGTTCGCGTTGAGAGTGCTCAGATAAAATAATGAATCTGCCTGGAAAAACACTGTGAAACGTGCTTTTGTAGTAGTAAAGAGCATTGCATTTTTCGAGTGGAAGATTATCATTCTCATCGAGCAAACTCTAGGAAAGAAATCAATTAGAAAAGTCTAGTGATAACCACTGGTTTCCCAGTCATATAGTGAAAACGCAGACAGAACAATGGAAAGCGAAACTCGAACAACTTATTCTTCCAAGACCATTTGAAATGTGCCCAGCATTCCAGAATAGCAAGAACACAAAGTGAGAATATACAAAGAAGAGCAATTCAATTAGATTGAAACCATCAAACATAGGGAAAGAAACTATGAAGAGAAAGGGAAGAGAGTGAGAATGAAGTCCTGCTGATGGCTCTTTCTCAACTGATCAGATCTTTGCTTTCTAAGAACGATGTTGTTTGGTATCTGAACGTCATCAAGAGCAGTTCAACGAAAGGGAATAAAAAGTGCGAAAAAAAAAACGAAAATAGTTGCAAAACTTCAAAAATTACACTTACCTGCAACACTTGCGACTTGCTTGAGATCGTCTGAAATAACCTAATTTTTTGAGTGCTGGATAATTCGGCCTGCATTTCTTCACATTTTGCTTGAAAACCTCTTCTTTTACCTTCGTTTGAGGTTCCAAAAACGCTGATCTCCTACGAACTTCACTTGATAAACGATTGATTCGTTTTATTGTTGACTTTTGTTTGTGTAAAACGCTGTACAAACATTTTCTTCAAGAGTTTTCATTCTAGGTAATACTCAAAGATATAAAGTGATTACAACAGTTGCTTTTACTGTGCCGTTATTCTTCTTAGCCAGTTTGTCAAACACTAAATGATATTCAACAGGAGTGAAAAAACCTTTTTTTAGTCGAGCATTCAGATAAAACTAAGCCTTTGAATCAAAACTTGAAGCTTCTGCAGTGTCGTTATACAGTATTTCTTCGCAGGCGATAGAATTCATGGAATTTCTTTGGAATGAGCGCGCAAGATGACTCAAAGTCAGTCATTGGTGGTAGTGCTCTGCTTCAGTGAAACAGATTCTCCGCAAGCACAACAATGAGATATTCTTAGCGTGCTTCACTATGGTGAATCAGTCAGCCATGCATGCAATTCTATTTAGCGCCCTATTATTCAATGCTTTTGGTGGAGTTTTTAGGAATTTCTATGTCGAACGTGATTCATTCTCTTCATTTCACAACCACATCAAAGCTTAAGCACGATCTTCTCTTAGTTCAACTTTGAGACACCTATGCAGTTCATCACTAAAAATCAGATTATTAGGTGCAAGAATATGCTTCGCCTCTTTCGCTGTTGCTGTAATGATGTAAAAACGAGGGTATGTAAGATAACTTCTCTTTGTTTCAAAGTGCGTTGAAAAAGCTACTTGTATATGTTTTTTATGCCTGATAGTTATTTTCAGCTGTGCATGTGATTACTATAGTGCAATAGACGTGTATTGGCCTTTCGGCCTTGTGAGTTGTACAGTGTCCTTCTTTTAAACCAATGCCTCTTGTGGAAGAAGCTCCTTGCATGGAGGAACCGCAGACGTAATATTTACATCCCCTTTTAAAGGATTAAAACCATCAAACAAGTAGTGTTGCGCACTCGATTGCTCTTGGTTGTTAACTGTAAAATGACGTGCCATTTGTTACAGGTGCCTCTCAAGACCATGCTGAGTTTTCAATATAGAGACACTTGAAACGAATGATATGATATTCCACAATTACCAATTAAGCAATCGAGTGTGAAACACTGCCCGTTTCGTGATTTTACTCATTTGGTGGGGCGTGTTAATATAACGTCTGCGGTTCCACTGCGTAGGGAAAATTTCCCCCACAAGGGTTTGGCTCAGACGAAAGCCACTGTGCAACTGGCGAGGCTCGCAGGCCGAAATACGTGTACTGCACTGTATGAGTGCCCCTAACAGACCACATGCATTTCTCAGAAGTAATTACCAAGCATACTGAGCTTTGAGCGCGGTCCTAAGAAAAACTTGAACGAATATCAATTTATATTTTTGAATACAAAATATTTCCTATTAAAACTCCTACGAGCTTTGAAGATGACTGCCTGTGTACCCGAAAAACATCATTCGCGGGAAATTTACTCTGCAGATTTATTAACTAACGCTTTACTAGAATAAATTGAAATTGCTCGACTTGACATCGTTCAATTAGGCATTTCCTGTATTTCGGCATACAAACTGTTCATAGTTGCCTTAAGATGTGGCTGTTGTTATAACAAATTCGCGCGCTAGTCATGCAAATGGTGCGTAGGGAAAATGCTAGTGAGGCGACGCACAAGAATGATGGAGCTTGGAACGAGTAAATCAAGTACAAGCAAGCTGTATATCAAAATATTCTGAAGGAAGTGCGCAATTACACGATAACGAAGCCATACAATTCCACCTAAAAATGATCATATAAAAAACCAAAACGGCATGAACTTTGCAACTTTGCTGCATGATGACACTCGACTTCATCTTGCCCAAAACCGATCGAAAGCGTCATAGAAAGAGCTGAGGTGAGAAGTTGGAGGAGGCTTTACCTTACAGCCTTAGGCCAATTTGACCCTTTGACTTTCACAGACATCCCAAATATGACTTAATAGGAGCACGTGGAAGCACATCTTCACGATGTAAGTTGTGTGTCGTAGTTGAGATTGGGTGTGTGGAAGTCAAAGAGTTAAAGAAAAGTGGCATTCTTCGCGCACGGAAGCCGTCATCTTCAAAGTCTTAAAAAAACCACCATACAAAATATTTTTTTATC
Organism: Parelaphostrongylus tenuis; assembly: GCA_019055375.1. Lineage (NCBI taxonomy): Eukaryota > Metazoa > Nematoda > Chromadorea > Rhabditida > Metastrongylidae > Parelaphostrongylus > Parelaphostrongylus tenuis. The sequence continues at coordinate 16,933 of JAHQIW010005134.1, read as the reverse complement.
ATTAGTTATCATGTGAATAAGAAGCATTTTTTGCCCACTTTCAAACAAAAGAAAATTTTCATACCATTAGTTCTGCTGTTATTACAGCAAAAAAAAAAACAGCGGAGTCGTATTTGTACATGTAATAAATAGACTCAAAAGGCTTCAAAAAGAGAAAGTGAACATACTGTGTCTTCTTGCTGAAATTCGACTTCAGTTCTCTTTACATGTACTTTTAAGGAGCAAAATCGTGACTTTATTTTCAGGAAGTCACACAAATGGCAAAAAGAATAAGCAGTTTCATTGAACTCCATGAAAACTCACAGTTCCCTTTAGTTCAACTGCGGATCTTTGAGATTGCGTCGGTTCGATCTTAACTGAAACGATTGCCTTCACGCCAACGACTGGATGCCCAGACGATCATGGTTAGTATTTCGTCTTTTTTATTTCAGTAATGTAGTGCACTATTACGCAAAAGAAACGCCCAGGGGTTTTTGGCAGCCAGTATCTATATTATTCTGTACTTTGCCTTTGCACTAAACTTAGAAAAAATACAATTTGTGTACTTAAGAAAGTACAATCTTATCAGAGTCTCCTCTGTATCGTTAAAGTCAGACGCAGTTAGTTTTGCTTGGCAGTAAATTCCGCACAGCCATGAGTGAAGTCCTTCAATGGTCGGAAGTGGTCGAATGATTCTGAAAGAGGGAGATAAACGTTTATCGGTACCGTACTTGACAAGCCGGAAGTTGGCGCATTACGTTCAAAATCAGCGGATTATCGGCCTCGCGAAGTGATGAAAGATCAGTCTGAAAATGACGGTCACAGTCAAAGCGAATATAATTAATAAAAACCTGTATCACTTCTGATGGCACACGGAGCAGTGAATAGAGGATCCCCGTGATACACAAGTTGACACTGACTTGATTCCGCCAGCGGCATGAAAAAAACCCAATCCGATAATCTTGTGTCGGCAAGTTTGGACCTTGCCTGCATTTGTCTCAGATCTCAGAACAGTTTTGTTCCATACACTGACTGATTTGAGGAAAAGTCTTTCTTAAAAATGAGTCGTGCACTTTCTCTATTAAACTCTATTCAAAGCAACACAAAGATAATTGATTGCGCATGTAGCTTAAACAGTGACTATCGGGCCCCATGATGTATTAGTTACTGTGGTATAGTTATTGGAGTGTCTGGATGCGAGTAAAAGGTAGAAGCTGACACTCTTTGACGATAGCTCCAAGGGATACGACATCTTTACGGGGCATAAGTGCTGCCACTAAGCCATGACGGTCCTTGCTGTCACTTTTTCTTTGTCGTGTTCCAGCCTATACGGTGGGTGCTGATATTAATTCGTCACGAGACTGACCTAGGGCTTGGATTCCATTAGAATTTAGTGCCGATTTGTACGCCTTAGGTCAGCCAAGTTGTTGGTGATTGCTGACAGTTATCGGGTGGGATAAGACATACCCAAGATAACGGCAGAACAAGGACCTAGATGATGTCGTGACATCACCTGTTGCCCGGTAAAGGTAGATGATGGTGGAGCTTACGACAGAAAAAAAACAAGTTTCGAGTTCTGTTTGTAACTCTGCTCTCTTCTGATTATACTTCAAATCGTACTTTTCTAGTAAAATGAAAATCAGGTACTTTTTTAGCACTTTATTTGGCCCGTCATTACAGTGTCTCTTTTCACTGTGCGGATCCAGTACGTCTAGCATTCAATTCGCTTTTCGTTATCTTCTTGAACAAAGCAGAATACTGTTTGAGCGAATCCCCATGCAATCGCGAGGATAGCCTTGCAGTGGCGTTCCATAAGACGTTGATGCTGACTGCCCACAAAGAAATCAGGCAGCGAAATATAAAATCAAAGTTGCGGTGTTTGCACCATTCACAATTGTTTCACGGTTCAGATCCCACCACTTCCATTATTCGATTCGTCTCCTTCTTGCGTGAGAATTTTATATCTTCACGAGTATCGTTACATACGGTCAAACACGTCGTCTTGAATTAAGGATGACCAGGAGGGGCGTTCCACATGGTGTTCCTTTTTGATTGCAAGAAAGGGGTTAAGGGATGGTAAGAGATCATCTTGCTTAGAGACTTAGGGAGCATTAGTAACCTTTCGACCACTGGCTAGTTCGATATCTGGTTGGTGCTCTTATTCTCCCGGAAATATTTCAGAACATTGACGTAGAGCAATGTGCAAAACTTCTGCGTCAGGCGGGACTAGAACTGGCACCTCACTCTTTCCGGAAATGCGTGCTCTATCCGTTACACTACTGACGCCCATTTTACACATCGCTCTTTCTAAGCTTCAGCGCATCTGTCTGCCAGCCGCCAGCCGTCAACGGCCTGCCCCGGATAGTCGGTCTGGACATTGAACCCAGTCAAGCTGACAGATAATGGGTATTACAGATCAAATCATATTCGTTTTTTGCTTTATTTAACCGCTTATTGCGGTGATGTTTATCTTATGATGTTTCAAATATATATCAAGGTTTTGACTTCTAATCCTGACGCGAAAGTTTTGCACATTGCTCTACATCAATGGGTATATAGTTGAAACATCATACCACCGCTATAAGCGGTTAAATAAAAAAAAAAAACGAATATCTCACAACAGTTTTCCCAATCTTGGAGGATTGCATCAACGATCGCATGTGCATTGTACAGCGCCTCTAACCCGCCTAATTGTGCTATACGAGCAATGAGCTGAGCTTACCATTGAAGAATCATTGATTTTCAATGGAAAAATGATAGGACAAACAATCATTAGATACGTGATAGATCAGCTTTTTCTAGTAAAAGAGATGCGGCTTAGTCCCGCTGTTCGTAAAAAATTACTCCTATGTGAGATTCCGTCTTGAGCTCTTCATCTTTGAGTTGAAATGTTGCGTGGTCATATCATTTGTCGTAAATCTATTCACAAAAAATCACTTACTTTTGGAGACTTCTGATCTTCTGGTGGTTTGATATCTAAAGTGTACACTTAAGCCAGCCTTCTATCACCCATTTGGGAAGGAAGACTTATGAAGAATTATGATTTTGCGACAAATAAGTGAGTTGAGCTAGCAAGAAAGAGATCTGATAAGATATGAAGGAAGAGAGAAAGAGAAGGTAAAATCTGACTATTTCAGTTCCATTAAATGTTTAATAAAACTGAGGGTGTCGTCTAGGTGAGTTAGTTAAAAATGACGCTCACCCCTCCCCCCTCCCCCCTTCTAGCAAATCCAGTCTTTTGAAAACGATTAGCAAATAGCTTTAGTATTGTTCGATTTGGACGTCTATGAATTTTGCTGAGGAGCAGATATTAAGCATTCCCTATTAGAAAATAAGATGTTCTCATCAAATTATTGAAAGGTAATAAGGTGACAGACAAGGATAACAAAATGATAGACGGAGGACCTTCATATCTTCCACAAACCGATATCCCTGAACTAACTCAATCCATCGGACGGCGCGTTTTCGTGTTTAACTGCAGCACAAAATCTATATGAACTGTTTCAGTGCAAGTTCCCCTTGGAACTTGGAAAAAAAGCGGTGGACAGGTTTGTTGAAGGAATTCGTTGCATTGGAAAGGAAGGAGAAGGGGAAGAATTTAAGAGAAAAAAGAAGCAGCTTTAAGATGGTAAAATTTGAATGACTATTCAACTGTGGGTGGACACTATAGCGTCAGCAAGGTCTGGAACGTGTTACAATTTTATGTGGAGGTGCACCTGAAAGCATGAGGAATGCACTACTGGGAGGTGTAGTGGTTGAAAACGAACTCATACAGCTACCGTAGTTTCAGATCTACACTATGTGGATTCACATAATTGACGACGCATTCAACGCTATGAGATTATAATTAACCTATTCGAAAGTGGATGTAAACATATAACCTCTCTGTAGAGCTGCGACAGTAAATGCACAGGGCCATGACACGATCTTCAGAACAACTTGAGAAATTATTGTAGATAACATAATATAAAAGGCTGAAGACTGAGCCGGTCAGGCAGAAAGTGTCAAGTCGAAACAAGTGGAGAGGCTACGCGACCGGTTAACCTAGAGGATTACGATGCCTACAAAACGACTTTGACAACCACAGTGTGATTGCCAAGTAGACAACTTTTTTGTTTTTTTTTACTTCATGCTTTACTGATCCGACTTGAAACATTTGAATCCTAACTAGCACTTTGCAACTATTCCGAAAAGATCTACTGTCACAGCTTTTTTAGTGGAGCATGAAGAACTTTACTGAGATGCTAGTGTCTCTTGAGATTTAGTCGGCACTCGAAACATCTAACCTGCCTGTGCAGCTCAGATCTTAGGAATTTATCTCATCCTCGTGATCCAAAAGAATTCATATCGCACAGATGAGCCGGTGATATAAAAAGAATATGAGAAGACAGATGAACGGACCTAAATGTACATCAAACTCCACGTAGCTACACCCTTCCTTCGAGGGCGACCACACACGTTGATCAGTGTTTGTAAGGAGATTTAATAATATGTGCATACAGCCGCCTATATTTGACAGACCACAGTATCAAGCTCGCGCCAACCGCCATCCTCGAATGAGACCACCATAGTGGGCGACAGGCAAGAGAAGAAGGAGTTATCGACAATGTGCTTGGGTCAGCACAATTTGTAGCGGGTCGTCCAAGTAAGTAAGTTTCCATGAAACGGTATTTGCCAAAGCAACAAACGGTCCGGTGAAATTCTTGGCCATCAGAGCTATTACTTCTTCGTGGCAAGCTTCTCAAAATGGCGTTTGCATTGCTCCATATAAGAGTAAGTACAACAGAAGGATATTTTTGTGGAGATTGAGTTGAAGTGCTATGAAATCTGCTTCTGAGAAAACTAACTTACCAATTACACTTTGCTTTGGTGGCTTTTTACCATCCTTTGGTGAGTCTGAAAAAAATGCCAATAAACAAATGTAAGAAGAAAGATCTTCAAAATAAGGATTTTTACACCACCAAGTTAATTTCTGTGTTTCTATATCTATTGTCTCGTCGTTGATGTTTTTTTCATGTATGCTAATCGCAGTTTTTTCTCGCGCAGGAGCTTACTCTAACCGTTGGAAACTTTAGTCTTGAGTAAGACGTCTTAGCTCGTAGCCCACAGTCGCAGTTCCCAACTTCCATCCTTTGAACTGCCAATCCGGATTTTAATCATGACAGATGTTCCGCCCTGTTGGAAATGCAAGACAGAGAGAACTCATGAGTGTTGGACATATGAATAGATTGGATATGATCTACCACTGATCGGTCATATAAAGACTAATTGGCGCAGCATTTAGAGGTGCCCCGTTGAAGCAAGCATGGTCTCTGATGAACCATAGACTAACTATACCTCTGATCTCTTTCAGGTAGGTAAATCGGGGTCAAGCTCACTTCGTAACACGAAACAGACTTGATTTATCAGCATGGCACCACAATTCATTGTATGATTTGAAGTGCATCCAGTCACCAACACGGTGAGTGGCGTAGTTGATTGCACGACAGCTCTCCTACAAGGACTGTCCAGAGCCAAGTGTTCAATACTTGGCCCTTTAGCAATTGACTAGCTTTAGTATACTACACGTGCTTTAACGCTTTTTTCGCGCCCTTTTATCCCTCTCCTACGTAGTTAGGCTCGTGTGACAACCTGGTTACCACTATGGACCGTCTTTTCCATGAATGTGGTTGAAAGCTTGCTGAGTTCTTCTCCGTAGATATCTCGGATAATTCTGATGGAGTGCTTCGTCATCACTGCACTTTATGCATCATAGTGGTGATAATAATGTCTTTTGGCCCCACTAATTTTCGAATATGTTTACCTACCTATATTTATGCTATAATAATGGAAACATCATTTCATAGAGAAATATTCGATTTTAATGTTGAAAAGTGAACCCGTGACTATGAGATGCGCTTCATAATATCACTGTTTAGCTATTCGAAATCAGCCATCTGAGAGGGAGTAGTGTTGTTTTAGAACAGTGGTAGGGGTAGTATAAATTCCTTAGCTTAGTTTATTTTCAGTGTTATGCCAAACATTGAAAGGTGCCGAATGGTAAAAAAAACATATGTACGTGTACTGTTTACAGCACCCAGCAGTGCCAACTACGGCATCGCAAAAAAACCTTGTGTCACCTTTTATCTACAGCTTTGAAAGCAAAAATAATAGGCTTAAATTTTGAATAAAGTGAACTGATACCGTCACTAGAGGGTTTTCCGAGTGAACGAAAAGATGATGTTGACGACCCTTTATCTGCTTTCAGTCCTGTTGATCGCTAAATCAAGTCCACAAATTTTGCTATCAACTAGGGAGTTTTGACTAGATTAGAATCAATCAAAAATTAGGAGCTCACCGAGTGGCTAAATGACGTAATCATACTCGACGCGGGGTTGATCCTTCCCCTCTCCTCCACTCACATACGCATAACGCTCTGCAGCGAATAGCAATGAATGCCCACCTTGAAAAGCTTCGAGACTGCAAGGAAACGTGCTCGCCCAGTATCAAATACATTCGCGTAGAAGATGAAATCATCATGCAAGCAAAGAGGCAAATCGGATGATATAAGGTTAGTGAAAAGGAAGCTGTGATAAGGATATTCTTATCGCAGTTCCTCCATATCCATATCTTATATCCTTATCAGATTAATATTGCTGCGGTGGGAATCAAATAGAATTAAGAAAAATTACGTGTAGCATGACTATGATTCCTATAGATGTGGGCTGAAATCGGGCTCAGTTCCAAATCGTCTGAAGTGATTGTTGAAGCGATAAGCTGTCCAAGCAGACTGAGTTTGTTGCATGTTCTAATGTTCGTATACATAAAACTGATCCAGGCCTTTCGAGATAAGTCCTTTACAAGCTTTCTCATGTCAAAAAATTGGGAACTGTTTGCAACGAACTCAGTTCTGTCGTCTAGACAATCCAGGAGGCTAACACGACTGGCCTAATGCATACTTACACTTTGGCTACTCAAGCCTTTCTCAGTCGAAAAGGATTTGTGAGAATCACTCCCACTCAAACTTATGGATCGACCCAGTATAATAAAAAAATGCTTAACCACTAGTGCGTGCCACATTAGCTTCTTTCTTTCGTTGCTTTTCTCCAATGATCCACGTCGGCGGGGTTTCGATGTCCCAGATCTCCGTGTTAAATGACTACCAAGGAAACCTGTTAGATCAAACTAGCATTATAGGTATTTTTTTCGTGTTTTTAACAAGTGTGCAGCTTTTCCATCCCAGCTACAGAAGCGTTGATGTAGACTATGATGCATAAAACGAACGACGTCAATTACATCGTTAGAGATCTACTCCGCTGGGCTCAGTCCAAGGGTCGTTGAGGTAACTAAAGTTTGTCTCTACTGTCCAAATTAAGAAACACTAAAATCTTCCGCCTATACGTATCGTGCTTATATGAGGTATTTATGTGTGGCAAACAGTGGTCACCTCTATTTGGCTAGAATCATTCAAGTTAATGACTGAGAGATACGTAGTTGACTATTCGGTCCCCTCTAAGTAACCAGCAACCGCTTATCTGCGATAGTTCAGCAACTATAACCACCATAAATTCTATGGTGGACAAAAATAATTCATCTGTCATTTAAGGTTTTCCCCACGTTTCAAAGGAGCCGCAATGCGTCCATTTTATCTTATTTAGAAGATAAGAACTAGTAACTCATCCTTTACAAGTGATGGCAAAATATGACTGAAAATTTGATGCAACAGCGGCTAGAGGTTCAGATGTAGGCAGGAGTTTTCGCAAAATAAAATTTTTGATCATATTAAACCCTGCCTTCGAGTGCTTTATTAAGACCACGCTCAAATTTCAATAAATCATTTCATTATTATTTGAGCCAACATGTCATGTGGTCTGGTAAGGGCTCTTGTAGAGCCCGAGACACGTGTTTCGTCCTTACAGACTCATCAGCCGGGCAGAACCCGTCGTCTGTCAATCTTTTATAGTCAGTTCTCTCAGGAGTCTTACACTCCTTATAGAGAGTTATCGACGACGCACGTTTTACACTCTATGTCAAGCGAAATTTTCACTTAACACAGAATGTTATCGCACTCGATTGCTAGCTGGCTGGTGTTTTTATCATATTATACCTTTCCCCGAGTGCTTTATTAAGACCACGCTCAAATTTAAATGAATCCGTTCATTAACGTCGATAACTCTGTATAAGGAGTGTAAGACTCCTGAAAGAACTGACTATAGAAACACCGACAGACGACGGGTTCTCCCCGGCTGATGAGTCTGTAAGGACGAAACACGTGTCTCGGGCTGTGCAAGAGCCCTTACCAGATCACATGACATGTTGGCTCAATTAATAATGAAAGGATTTATTAAAATCTTTGAGTAACCACTTTTAGAGAAAAACTAGGGAACATAATGTCAAGAACTGCTATGCCATTATTCTGACTTCTGAAAATTAATTGGGATAACAACTTATTATTTAGATTGCTTCGTGCTAATCCGCCTTGTCGATATGATCTGAAACGATGTTAATATGTAGGCGTTTAAGTTCGTACAGCGTCCTTTGGGAATAATCCAACTTTGTTAATATTGCCTTCAACTACTCCCCGTAAAAAATATTTTGTTGGCCATAATTGACAGGAACCCATTAGGTGCTGCCGAGAATTAACTGAGATATCTAACAAACGAATTCTAAATACTACTTTGATCGATTTTGAACTATCAGGTGGCCTGGGTCAAATAATCAAACAGTGACGCGAAGAGAACACAAAGCTATCCTTGTACCTGATAGTTATTTGAGCTATGCATGTGGTTTTCTAGGCTGTTCATGCAGTCGTGTTTCGGCATTGCGACCTCGTTAGCTGCACAGTGCCTTTCCCCCGAGCCAATCCCACCTGAGTTTGAACCCCTTTATAAAGAGGAGTCGAATACGAATGTTCTACATTCGCTAAGTGGTAAGATCACCAAGGAGCAGTGTTGTACACTTGATTACTCTTGGGTAGCATCGTTAAATGTACTGAACCTATCCATATAAGTGCCCATAACGGGCCACACGCATGGCTCACAAATAACTATTAGGCAAATTGAAACTTGAGCGTGGTCTAAGGAAACAGTCGAAAGGAAAGGCTTTCTATTACCTATAACTAGGAACACAGCATTTCGACATAATGTTCTTAACTTAGTGGAGTTCTATCGATATCTCATCTTTATATTAAGCAATGCTGCTGCATACGTCTTATGTGGTAGCAGTGATACAAATAGAGGCACATAAGACTCGAATATGAACAACTAGCAGGTGCTGTGGAGCAGGATAATCATACTCTATGCTGTATTTTCCAATCATTTTCACAAACCAGAATTCATTTTTTAGGACCGCCACTTGCGATCTCATGATGTTACAATATATCCAACAGTGCAGAGTGCTTTGCAAAAACGTCAGCTGGAATTCAAATCAGATCTCATTTTTTCCGGAAGCGCATGCTGAACCGTTGCTCTACCGACGCTTTCATAGAATAATCAAAGTGGGTAATGTTGAATAATAAAGAGCGCTCACAACTTCATTTAGGACCAAAAGCAATTCCTTAAGAGAAAGTCGTAGTGGATCGTGATATATGTTTAAATTGTGCTAGGATAGAATCTTAACAGGAAAACATTGTTTAGACAGAGATAAACATGGCATAAAATCCAGACATGCTACATGAATGGAGAACATTAGAAATGACAAAATTCAGAATTGAAAATAAAGTGTTACAATAATGTACACATTACTGTATAACAAAATATCAGCAGCTGATTGTGTATACAGAAAAGCGAGTGTTGCTTTAGTCAATCATAACTATTAGATCATCCAAATTGTTGAATCCTCGTTCAGCACAGCACCGCCATCACCATCGAAACCGATACGCTCAACAAACCAAATTAAGTAATGGGGAAATCAGTTATGGAATTGATAAACTGAAGCCTCCCAATGGCTGGTGTATCCAAAGAGTTACATAGATGAACTGATATTTTAGGAATCTAGGCTTCTGCGAAGAGTCTTGGTCGTCTGATTTTGGAGTATTTTTTGAATTTAATGTTTCGGACCAGATGGAATGGCTCGAAAGTAACCAACAGACGTATAAAATTTTGAGCGTGGCCACAAGAAACACTGGAAAAGATGAATATGATATTTTTCAGTTGACGTTGTCAAATAAAAACTTACGATAGGCTTAGGCTTAGGTAAAGGCAAAATTTATGGGACCACGATTCCCAACTGGCGTTGAGATTTGCTACCTAATTCACACCAAATCAAGTTTATATATTTCTATAAATCTGCTGATCATCCAGTCGTGGAGCTATCTAACTGTCAATATGAAAATATCAGCTGTCAAGAAGAAAATCAAAGCTTCTTCTTTGCAGCAAAAATTTCAATATGCTCAACGCATCTAATCAAGTTGTTCTTCCATGAAGATCTCGTTAGCAAGAGATAGCTGTTGAGTAGCACGCAGATGCAATGCGGTTCAACATGATAACAAGTTTTTTCTTTTTCCTAATCTTTCTCTGTCTTCCCTATTCCGTTAGTTATGCTTCTATATCCAATTTTCGCGTTAACCAAACAACTGATTAAACGCATGTACTTTAAGAATTAGCGACCTCCGTTAACTTGCTAATTACTACAATCTTATCTTAGTTCGGTAACTCAACTGTTTTTACAACGAAGATATCTAAGAACTTACCTTTCACAGAATCATAGCCAATAGCCCATCGTTGAGTGGTTTTACTAAAAAACTTCCTCTGAAAGTTCGTATGCTTTTCGCGTTTTAAGCGAAGTAGAAGTTGAACTGCGCAACCGATGTGAAATAGAATTTTAGTTTGAATTAAGCAGCATTATAAATGGGTCTCTTGAAAAAAACCGGCTACGTACCTCGCCAGCCAAAAATTTGAGCTTTCGAATTATCACTAACACCTACGTTAGCTTTCTTAGGGATTGGGGTCGATTATTTATTTGCCGCTTCTTGGACAAGAACCCTCATTACCTTGATGTGATCAATGATTATTACTACCAAAGTTTGAAAAGCGCCTTCACATGAGCATCCAGCTCTCCGAACATTGGTCTATAATTTCCAAAATACGATAAAGTAGTCAACAAGGTTCCTCACAAGCGTTACTGCGGGTTCGCAGACTACAAAACCTTACCACAGAAAAGTAAGAACCACTAAACTGCCGAAGCGGTCGCAGAAATAAATAGTCTGACGGAAAAGTACTTTTTACACAAGTCTGAACAGCAACGAATTTTCAGCTTTTCATTCAAAACTGAAAATAGAATTTCAGCAGATCTCGGCGAGAAATATATCTGAAGATATCGTATGCCATAACCAAAACATATACTAAAACGGTTATTTAGAAAGAAGACATGCGGTTTATTTATCACTGATAAAATGAACAAGCCTTGCAATTGATGAGGTCACCAGGTGGATTGGTAAACGGATTAGTAGCTAATAAGGTCGGTCATATATGCAGATATATGTATATATTTATGTATATAAATATATACGTATATATGTATAAAGCTAGAAAAGCTTTATAAAGTAAAAAATATATGTATATACAACCGTGCAGTGCGAAACTAGAAGATAGAAGAAATAGTTGACACAAGCCAAGTAAGACAATGAAGCTGGTATACTGTGCATTTGCTTCAGAGTAGAAATGAATCACGAGGTATGACATCTTCATTATTTTCGTTGCAAATTACAGCATTTCTTTTACAAAAATTTCACTGCAGGCTATATTCAAGAACTAAAGACTGTACACGAATTTTACGGTGACATTTCTCAACGAGTCGAATCAGTGGCTTGTCATAAAGTAGAAGGACATCTGCACTTCAACCTTTTGAGGAGGGTGAGAGGCCTTTCGACCTCTTAAATATTCTGAGGCTTTTTTGCTGCATAAGCTTTTTGCTTAAAATTTTATCAGTGAGCATCACTTTCATTGACGACCTATTGCGGTCTTATAAACCCAATGAAGGAGGGAGTGGGTAGTGTGGAAAGAGTGAAATCTGAGTTCGAGTCTCAGCTGACACAAACGCTTTTGCACACCACTGTACATCATTGGGCTTTACCAGTGATGCAACAGATCAAATCGTGGCAAATTTAATATTATGCCCATTTTCGCAGAAGGCCATTTTATTAAACTTAGTAACGAAAATAAAACTATGTTTCGCACTCAATTTGCCTTGTTCACTTGTCTGAGGTCTATGGATCGCTGTTTAATAGACCATGCAAACACTCGTTTTGCAGCACAAATCTCTACGATTCTGGAGATAAATCTGATCTCATAAAGAGTCTTCACAGTGCGCTGTGAAAGCGAAAATTAATTTACTTTCACATCTGCAGCTTTCTTCGCAAATGAGAGTTATATATGGACAAGTTTCATGTCTTTCCATGAAAAATTCTGCTTCTCATGAGGAGTTTGAAAAACTCAAAGTTTCTCTCGAAACAAAAAATCCGTATTAAAAAACGAAAATCGTGCTCCGCTTGCGATATCCATTATGCAGCCGTACTCGAAGGATAAAGATTGGCGACGGTTATGTTGCTGAAAACCTGTCGCGTTCGTCCATGGCTCCTCAATCGTTTCTATAGGCATATCATACGATTAACTTGAGCTGCCATATCAAAACTTGTAGAGCAGTGATAAATTTGATAGTGATAACATGGAGTATTTAGAGAGTGAATTGAGTAGTGTGAATCATTTTACTAACATGCCTTCAACAAGACTTAGACAAAGGGTATCTCAAAGTCTTGAGCCCAGTGGAGATGCAGGCGGGACTGTGTCCATTTCTAAGCGTTGCCAAAGAAGTGCAGCTGAGACAAAGTCTCCGAATGCAATGAAGGAAGAATTGGCTAAGCATGTGCCAATCAAACAACGCCAAAAGAGGTGAGAGCTATGCTCTTTTATAAAACAGCCGATCTCAGCGCTAATTATGAATCAATTCAGGAGGTGTTCAGAGGAGACATGCATCGAAAAGTTGGGGTTTAAGAGATCTGGACTGAAGCAAGAGCAAAAGATGAACAAAACTGGAAGAACACAGCGAAAAGCGCATGAATTATCAGCGTAAGTTCTCTAACTCGTTGGAAGCATAGTCCAAGATTAAATCAAGCTTCTCCGAAGTCTTCACCAAGAATCTCCGGTAAAACATCTTTGACTTTATATGTAAGTTTTTTTGAGCACTTCGACGTAGTAGAATGTTCCAGAGTTGCTACGAGGGCTCGAAAAGAGCGACTCAGATCACCTACCAGGATTTTCTCGGTAAGTGTTGTTATCATGACTGTTTGGTAAGCAAACTCGAAAACTTTCGTTATATACATAATAAAACTCCTCTTATTAACAAGAAAAATCGTAGAAAAACAATAATCAAGACATTCGGTAGTGACCTACAAATAAAATCAGGAAAACAACCTGCTTAACTTATAAACAATCACTCACAAAAATGTCAATCATAACCTTAATAATAATCACTTAATTTTGAACCTTCCAAATGGAGATCAGTTTATGAAATGTAGGCGGAGAATTTAGGGAAAACCTACATTTAGGTAGCTGAGACAGAGATGCAATTACCTTAAAGACGTTGATTTTGTCCAACATGGTGAATCCATAACGTATTTATCAACATCGTACGGTTATGCTTCATGCATACGATAGTGATTTTCTAACTGGCGCAGAATCCTGACCGCTTAGGTTTCAAATAATGAACTGATTTAGAACAACAGTATTAATTATCAAACGCTTTCTTCGTAATCATTTAACCCCATCATATGAACCATGAAAAGCCGACGGACAAATACCTTCAAAAAGAAGTGACTTGTTGAAGAAGCTCGTATGGCACATATTGCTGGCTTCTTATAGTATTTTGATTGTTTTTGTTCTAAGAAGTCCAAAAGCATAAAGTATAAATCCTCTTGGCGTTGATCGATTCATGAGGGATGCTCTAAGCATTCTTCTTTGATTTTTAACTTCGCTTGAGGTAATTGAATGCATATCTAGTCTTCACAATGACTCGCGGTAGCCTGCAGTTGTGTCGATCAGTGATGTTCATCCTCGCAGAAAAGTCTGCGAAAAGTCCAGTACTAATTTACCAAAATCGGAGAGATGGACGACTTAATCATCTATGAGGGCGAGATCGAATCGTTGGCTCTATGTGCGGCGCGAAGCACTTCTAATTACTGCGCCACATGCGCGCCTTACTGTTACTGTTTTTGGCATTTTTGATACCCAACGTGTAGCTTGCCAGGCTCTAAACGTGGGGGCTGGGTACTCACGAGTAGCTTACCAGTCTCTCTCGGAGGAGCGGGAGGAGCTTATTTGTTGGAGGCGACTCCTAACCGCCTCCCATGTCTTCCCAGCCGCTTGATTGCAGGCTTTTGGCCGACTTGACTCGTAGAAATAGAGTTTTGTCAAGTCGGCACTGCAGAAGCAGGAAGCTCGTCCCCTGAATCCACCTGCGTCTCTGGGAAGCACACGGTCGCTTTTGGTTCGCGTTTTATTCCCCTATCCACCACCTGGGGACGCGCCACGTGCCCTCGCGACTAACCGGGCGGGATCCCTCAAAGAGGGAGGTCCTCGATACAATATCGCCAAAACTATTCACTGCCACCCTACAAAACGTCATGCGAACATTAGAATGGGACGAAATGGGAGTGAAAATTGACGGTCGACAATTAAACCATCTTCGCTTTGCTGACGATATCGTTCTCATGACACCAAACATCAGCCAAGCGGAACGAATGTTGACTGATTTCGATAACGCCTGTGGAAAGATCGGTCTTCAACTGAATCTAACGAAAACAATGTTCATGAGGAACGGATGGGTTTCTAATGCCCCATTCACGCTCAACGGAACGACAATTTCCGAATGCTCCAGTTACATCTATCTAGGTCGTGAAATCAACATGATGAACGACCTAGCCCCAGAGTTGGGCAGGAGGAAACGAGGGGCTGGGGGAACGTTTAAGAGCATCGAAGATGTAGTGAAGAGGACAAAGAACATCCGACTCCGTGTCCACCTTTTCGACTCGACAATTATCCCTGCCCTAACGTATGCAGCAGAAACCTGGTCGCTACGTAAGCAGGATGAAAGATCACTTGCCGTTATCGAACGCGCAGTCGAAAGGTCGATGCTAGGAGTATCTCATATTTCGCAAATGAGACAAAGGATCCGAACTTCCGACCTACGTCAACGATCGAAAATCAGAGACGCCGTTCTACACGCCAGGATATCGAAAATAAGGTGGGCCGGACACGTGATGCGCTTCAACGACAACCGATGTATGAGAGCCGTTACCGACTGGATTCCTCGGGACGTCAAGCGCTCTAAAGGAAGACCACTGACCCGTTGGTCCGATTTCTTCACGAAAGCGATGGAAGAAAGATATGATGCTCAGCGAATTCCTAGAGCAAGGAGGTCCCACTGGGCTACTCTTGCACGCGATAGGGAAAATGGAAGAGTTGCTGGTACCCGCTCGAGTCACTCGACGATCAGCGGGACGACAGGTGATACAGGTGATGCGCGCCTTTGCATATTATAAAAAACATCGAAAAAATTTTCTATGCCCAAGCCTTCAACTACCTGAAACCTATGTTGTCCAACTCAGCTACCTACAGATATGATATCATCAAACAATTTTAGTTGGCTGAACAATAGATCGTGGATATTACGGCAACGAATAGATATTATCATACGAAGTGCCTCCCACAGAAAGAAGTTCTTCAGCTCTTACATCTACTAGTGATCTCATCACTATCAATATCTTCTTCACAATTCGTCTAAAGTTTTATATGCAAGTATCCGTCAGCGCCAATGTCCATATGGTATCAAGATAAACCATCCAGTCGATCAATATCGCTCTTTCTCATGGTAAATCGATTGATGTGTGACTTCTACTCCGCCCACAATTTGAATTTGGCGCGTCAACCTGTTAATCAGGAAAGGCCGTGGTGCATCCGCCCACCGAGCAGGTCATTTGTCGTCGGTCCTACTACGAGGGCGGTAGTCATCTGCAATGCTACAAATCTCGTTAACTTCCGGTTTGTCTTGCATTACTTTTCGTTCGTCATAAGCTCATTAGGACATACCCATGTGAACATTTTAAGTAGTCTATAAATCCGGAATCATTTAATGAGTCCTATTTGTGATCGTAAATTTTAGGATCTACTACCCGGTCAATCGAAAGGAGCCAAGGTATGTTCGTTGCGACATTTATTACACTTTTTTTTCAACCCTCTCATCTGAAAAAATTATTTCAAGAATAGAATGGATCCGTTCTGGTAGCCAGTGGTCTCAGTCAACAAATCTACCTGATAACCTCATCAGCTGGCAAGGTATGCTCATTTTATTACTGAAAATTAAAAAGAATGCCTTCTTATGAGAAAACCGACTTAATTATATGTTTTCGTTATGGTGTGCAATGGTCTCAGATATATGTTCATGTCAAAATCATTTGGAATTCGATTAACAATATCAAGTAAAGAGCATTTCGTTGCCGTTCAGACTTGTATAGAGAGTACTTTTCTATAGACTATTCGCTTTTGCAAAGTTTCGATAGTTTAGAGGGTTGATCCAATGCATCGACTGTTTCAAAACCTCGCAATACGCATTCATTATAATCTTTAAAGAATGTTTAAAGCATTAGCGAGGTTGGTAAGCCAGAGCCATATACGCGTGTTTCGGAGGTCTCGTCCTCCCCGTCAGTGGCCCCACGCCCCATATTGAGCCCTGCACTGTAGCAAGATACGAGGCGTATTTGGTGAGAGCATCGACTGAAAGTGGTGATAGCACAATGTCATTGTACGTTGTGCAGTCACCACATACGCCACCCTCCTTGCTTCAATGCAGGGCTGAATGTGGGGCGGGGGTCACTGATGAGGAGGACGAACCTCCGAAACACCGGTGTATGACCCTGGGCTTACCAACCCCCTTTTTTGAGCTTAAATCATTCTTTTTTTTTGGAAAGAGATTTGTCTTACAA
>JAHQIW010005131.1:0-25915 GCA_019055375.1 Parelaphostrongylus tenuis | reverse complement strand
ATTTGAACTTTTTTTATGAATTACCTTGAATGTTTATTGCGAGGATTTAAAAATAGTCGATGCCATGGATGAATATGTCAAGATAATGTGATAGTGTACAAACGTTCACTAGTTGGTTCTCTATATCGGGAGCGTCGAGTTCCTTCCAAATAAGACAATTGAATGCAAGCACCGATCCGGTCTCTATCTCACAAGAGTACTCTCGATTTCTTCACCTGTTTGTCTCCAATGGTTCATGCACCTTTTACACTTTACACTCAGACGTCTAAGTCTTGTAATGCTTACCTATTTCTTATTGATACTTCTTCGCTAAGCCGCAATGCATACTGTCCTAAAAAATCTCACCTGTACGCAGTGCTTTCTGGTACATAAATTTACATGCAAAGCGTCTTGCTTATCATCTTGCTCGATCCTTACTCGCAGGCATACCTCAAAGTTAAGATCGATAGTTCTTAAGACAGACTTTCTTACTCTGATGTGTTCGCCTGAGTTGAGAAGTGACGCGCATTATATAAGGAGCTCAGACGTTACTTAAAACCATCGCATCCTCCACAAGTATTAGAATCAGATTTATAGTCTCCGTTTCTTTTTTTCTGCTTCGTCAGCGTCCTAGTGAAAGTATTCAAATCTTACTATTGTGTTCACAAGTGATCATCACCGTGTGTCACGTTCAAGATTGCGATTCTGATTCTCTCTAGGTTCACATCAGGATTTATGCTTCATCCACTCTCCTAAACCATTGCAATCACTATTCACAGCAAGGAATAACAAAATGCTTCGTACCTATAAAGTTATTTTTTTGTAACGAAGATAAGAACAAATTAGGGTACTTCTTTTCCTATCCTGCACACATTTTCAACCACTAGGGATAAACGCGCTTTCAGCTTTTTTTTCTGAGTTTTGGTTGTCATTTGATAGCTTGAGACTCTTGACTCTTAATGCTGCATTTTATCTTTGAAATTTCTATCGTTCTGTGAACCTAAGCTTTTTATTTGATCTTATGTTGCCAAATGAGCCAGCTACTAAGCCTAATAGCCTAAGCCTATGCACATAAAGCTTATGAATGAATAAAGGACATCTTGAAGTATCAGAGTCGCATGTTTTATCTAGAGTTCTTTAAAGTGGAAAAAACCTAATTTTGATAACAGATATCGGATCTTTTCTAGAATCCAGTCGCATTTATGGTATGCGACGCCACTCAAGGCCTTGGGAAAAACGTATTCTTTGCTGTAATCTGACAAATGTATGACTATCTGATACCTTAAATCAAGTGAATTTTGAAAAATATTTATTCTCATATTACTTGTTTTTCACACCGTGCCAGTCGAAATGAGATTTTGTTTCACATTTGAAGATTTCTAGCCTGATTTAAGTTTTATTGTAACAAAATTTTCACCACTAGATAAGGCAAATCTTTCTGAATAAGGAAAAGTACTTGATCTTCAAAGAAAAAGAACTTTTTAGAGCTCTGCAAATCGTACTCTAGTCGACTGGAAGTTCTCACTGAGTGTGAACCCGATATCTCTCGGTCGTTATAAAGCTGGAAGAAGTCCTTTCCGAAAGCCAAATATACCATTACAATCGAAAAAATTTCTCTAACTAACCATTAGAAGCTTATTACAACAAAGTCTTTATCTAGTGAGAAATCATCGAATAAGGGACAAAATCTTATTTTGACTGATACCGCGCCAAAAATAAGTTATTTGAGAAATTAAACATGCTTGAAATTCACTTGATTTGAGCTATCGATAAACTCCAAAAACGTTTTGCAATAGCAAAAAATACGTTTTTCACCGAAGGCCTCAAGTGGCGCCGCTTTTTCAAACATCCTTTTCTAGAATCTACCGCATTTTAAACACATATTGTACCATAAAATCACATAATGCTGTTGTCAAATGTCTTTATTCTTACTATCTGGACGTATAAGTCAAAATCAATATCAATTAGGCCTAAGCCTAAGCCTAAGCTCAAATGCGGCAGGATTCTAGAAAAGATCCATAAATCGTACATCACATGTGAATAGTGCTGGCGTGATGAACAACCCCGCGATCGATGTACAACCACTCACACATCATAACCGACAAAAAATGCGAGCCAAGTGCGAAAACATAGACTTCTTTTGGCAACCGCAGCGCTTAGTGAGTTCTTTTCTCTGAACTAAGTGAGCTTTTAGTATATATATATATATATATAATATATATATATATATATATATATAATTTACGGCTCCATTGGTGGGCAAGTATGTGCAAAATTATACCAACGGTGCGCAGGAAAATACGTAAAAGAAAAATCTGTTCTGTCAGGAAATTTCTTATTTTTTGGATCAAGTTTAGAGACTTAGTTGGAGACCTAATATCACGAAGCTTTTGAAATGCTTTGCATCAAGTAAATTGAACGTTTGAAGCTATTGGAAAATTCAAAAAAGCTGCCAAAGTGACACCACTTATGTTCAAAAGCTGAGCTCCAAATTCGTTTTTACTTGGTGAATTATCCGGGAACAAAAGTTGTCAATTTGCTTGCGTTGAGTTCATGATCTTTGCTTAGCTATTTAGTGGCTAAAAATGGTTTTTCCTTGTAAACAAAGCTGGAATTCCGACCGACCACTTCATGATCTCGTTGCTGGCCACAATCTCGACAGTGTTTGGATGTGGAGTGATGCCAGCTGGTCAAGGTAATAATAGAGTATTGCTACGGTTGTTCAGATACTCTCAGTTTTGAAAGCGTTTGTTACTCAGAAGAATGAAAATGGGCTCTTACACGTCGCAGTCGAGTCCTCTGATAAAAGAATTTAAATTCTGTGTGAAAAAAGGAACAAAACCTTTCATTATAGTGATTTGGGGTTGCTACTATTCATAAAAAAACCCAAGACCGACTGTCTATTAACCTCGGCATGCTTCAGTATGATTCTTGATTTTCTTCTTTGAGCAGAACACGAGGTGTTACATTAAACTTTATTCGATAGCTGACGTTTCGGCAGTTCGCCTTCTTCAGAGCCTGGAAAGGTCAAAATGTTTGCAATACAATCAGTCAAACACCTCCATTACTTCTTTAGAGAAAATCACCAGACCTAGATTTCAATCGCATCAAGCAAAAATCAACACTCAACATACTCACCGCTTTTTATATGTGTTCCACTGGATGATCCAAGTGGAGATCACCGGCAAGAGAGACACATAGGCTCGTAATGCACCCTACCCATCAAAACAACAGTCTTATATACTGGCTCATATCACGAGTGTTTACAAGGCATTCCTCCCTGCGGTTTATGGTTGGATTGGTCGTATTAATCCAAAATGCTTCCAAGATCTTTCGCGCTGATGTTTTTTGCTCCTGCGCAAGGATGGTGACTTCGTTTCAAAATCAACTCCGTCGTGCTTCTGTGCTCTATGCGTCCCTAGCGGGGTGTTTTGTCTATTAAGACGCTTGTCAGCTAGGTGTTCTTCTATGCGTGCATAGAGCGGCCTACCCGTTTCGCCAACATATTTATCACTACACGCTTTGCAAGAGATTAGGTAGACTGTACCTACGCTCATGCAATCACCGTCTCTGCCGTTAGGACATATTTTACAATCTTTCATCATACAGAGACGGTCATATAAGCGGTTGCGAACTAGTTGGCGTTTTAGAGTATTCGGTGGTATTTCAATAATGGCCACCGATTGCTCTAAGCCCGCTCTTTTCAAACATCGTTTTATAGCTGTACTAATCTCATTTGAATAGAACGGGATGATAAACGGGACTTTCCTTTCAACTAAGTTTTCGTTCGGAGGCGCATTATTTCCTCTAAACCTAAGCCGAGGGGCTACGAATTCGTATCCATTAGAAGTGGCTATTTCCCGCGCCAGTTTCACGGATTCTACTCTCTGCTCCTCCCCGTACATACATTGGCTGCTGTTCGAAACATGTTTTTTACTAGCGCCTTCTTCGTATGTGAGGGATGAGAAGAGAGATAGTGAACCAAGATATTCTTACTACTTGGCTTTCGGTACCACTTCGTTATGTAGCCGCTCTCAGTTAAGCTTATTTGCACGTTCAAGAATGGAAGCCAATCGTCTTTTGGTATCTCACGGGTGAATCTTATATACTCTGACTGTTCATTCAGCAATCTAAAACAATCATCCAGCTCCTCTTGAGTGGAACAGATAATCAAACAATCATCTATATACCTACAGTAGAGTAATGGCCGGAGATCCATCACTGGTGCTTCCACTTTAGACATAAAGGCAATGGCCAGGCTAGGTGCCAGTCGCTGTCCCATTGCCAGCCCTCTGGTTTGAGCATAATAATTCCCGGACCATCTGAAGATTGAGCAGTTCAAGCACTCTTTTAGTAGGATCATGAACTGCTCAATCGTCAAGCCATACATGTTTACAGCTCCCTGGTGTTGTATAAGAAGCTCATGTGTGGCTTGCAATGCGGAGTCATTCGACACGTTGGTATATAAAGCAGTGACGTCGAATGACTCCATTACGTACGCGTTGTTCGGGTTCGCGTTACGTAGACGATCCAGGAACATCTGAGTGTTTGTCAGATGGGCTGGAATGTGTCCTAGCAACTGGGATGTTATTAAAGTCAAGAACCATGCTATCCTATCCGTCGGTCCGCCTACACAACTGATGATAGGTCTAACTTTGAATATAGATGGATCGTTAGACATCAGATCATCAGTGGATACTAACTTATGTGTTTTTATAAGCAAGTATAAGACAGGACATGTTGGTGACTGGATTTTTAATTGAGAAATGATAGATGGTCTTAAGCCTGCCGCTTTTTGCCGTACGGACCCACTCACTGTTTAATTTGCGGTTTTGCCTTTTGAATTCCTTAACAGAAGATGATCGTAAAGCGAGGCATCTTCGAGATGCTTGCTCGTTATTGCGATATCTAACTGTCGAGGAATCACAACAAATTCTCCACCCTTATCACTAACTGATAGCCTTATCCTACCTTCGCTTATCAACTCTCGAACCTCTTTCATGCCACGTTTTTGTAGTTCGGTGAGGTTCGATTGATATCTTCTCCTGCTATAGTGAGTGAGGGTTCTAAAAACTTTCGTCCGCAAATTTCCGGAATTTTCTATCTACCTCCTCGTTGGGGTCTTGTTGTCTATAGAACGGCTGAGGAAATGGTGGTATTAGTGCCTCTACTTGCTGTTCATTCCTATTAGTCTCTTCACTCTGGCCTTTTTACGGAGTTGATCTTGCAAATCATGTAAACCACATGCAACCTTGCGCAAGGACACCTTAGAATGGGTTGAGATGGTGAAAAGCATGGACCCAGTTCTAATAGCGAGCGCGCACCGTCACGGAGAGTTATGCCTCCTAGCACTGTGACCCTTGATTTCTTGATGCATTACTTGCCCTAATGTGACTCGCTTGATCTTCATTAGCGGTATCCGTATGGCTTCTCAAAGTCCATGTTATCGATCTACAAGTAATGCATCAAGAAATTCAAGGGTCCACAGTGCTAGGAGGCATAACTCTCCGTGACGGTGCGCGCTCGCTATTAGAACTGGGTCCATGCTTTTCACCATCTCAACCCATTTCTAAGGTGTCCTTGCGCAAGGTTGCATGTGTTTACATGATTTGCAAGATCAACTCCGTAAAAAGGCCAGAGTTGAAGAGACTAATAGGAATGAACAGCAAGTAGAGGCACTGATACCACCATTTCCTCAGCCGTTCTATAGACAACAAGACCCCAACGAGGAGGTAGATAGAAAATTCCGGAAATTTGCGGACGAAGTTTTTAGAACCCTCACTCACTATAGCAGGAGAAGATATCAATCGAACCTCACCGAACTACAAAAACGTGGCATGAAAGAGGTTCGAGAGTTGATAAGCGAAGGTAGGATAAGGTTATCAGTTAGTGATAAGGGTAGAGAATTTGTTGTGATTCCTCGACAGTTAGATATCGCAATAACGAGCAAGCATCTCGAAGATGCCTCGCTTTACCGATCATCTTCTGTTAAGGAATTCAAAAGGACAAAACCGCAAATTAAACAGTGAGTGGGTCCGTACGGCAAAAGCGGCAGGCTTAAGACCATCTATCATTTCTCAATTAAAAATCCAGTCACCAACATGTCCTGTCTTATACTTGCTTATAAAAACACATAAGTTAGTATCCACTGATGATCTGATGTCTAACGATCCATCTATATTCAAAGTTAGACCTATCATCAGTTGTGTAGGCGGACCGACGGATAGGATAGCATGGTTCTTGACTTTAATAACATCCCAGTTGCTAGGACACATTCCAGCCCATCTGACAAACACTCAGATGTTCCTGGATCGTCTACGTAACGCGAACCCGAACAACGCGTACGTAATGGAGTCATTCGACGTCACTGCTTTATATACCAACGTGTCGAATGACTCCGCATTGCAAGCCACACATGAGCTTCTTATACAACACCAGGGAGCTGTAAACATGTATGGCTTGACGATTGAGCAGTTCATGATCCTACTAAAAGAGTGCTTGAACTGCTCAATCTTCAGATGGTCCGGGAATTATTATGCTCAAACCAGAGGGCTGGCAATGGGACAGCGACTGGCACCTAGCCTGGCCATTGCCTTTATGTCTAAAGTGGAAGCACCAGTGATGGATCTCCGGCCATTACTCTACTGTAGGTATATAGATGATTGTTTGATTATCTGTTCCACTCAAGAGGAGCTGGATGATTGTTTTAGATTGCTGAATGAACAGTCAGAGTATATAAGATTCACCCGTGAGATACCAAAAGACGATTGGCTTCCATTCTTGAACGTGCAAATAAGCTTAACTGAGAGCGGCTACATAACGAAGTGGTACCGAAAGCCAAGTAGTAAGAATATCTTGGTTCACTATCTCTCTTCTCATCCCTCACATACGAAGAAGGCGCTAGTAAAAAACATGTTTCGAACAGCAGCCAATGTATGTACCGGGGAGGAGCAGAGAGTAGAATCCGTGAAACTGGCGCGGGAAATAGCCACTTCTAATGGATACGAATTCGTAGCCCCTCGGCTTAGGTTTAGAGGAAATAATGCGCCTCCGAACGAAAACTTAGTTGAAAGGAAAGTCCCGTTTATCATCCCGTTCTATTCAAATGAGATTAGTACAGCTATAAAACGATGTTTGAAAAGAGCGGGTTTAGAGCAATCGGTGGCCATTATTGAAATACCACCGAATACTCTAAAACGCCAACTAGTTCGCAACCGCTTATATGACCGTCTCTGTATGATGAAAGATTGTAAAATATGTCCTAACGGCAGAGACGGTGATTGCATGAGCGTAGGTACAGTCTACCTAATCTCTTGCAAAGCGTGTAGTGATAAATATGTTGGCGAAACGGGTAGGCCGCTCTATGCACGCATAGAAGAACACCTAGCTGACAAGCGTCTTAATAGACAAAACACCCCGCTAGGGACGCATAGAGCACAGAAGCACGACGGAGTTGATTTTGAAATCGAAGTCACCATCCTTGCGCAGGAGCAAAAAACATCAGCGCGAAAGATCTTGGAAGCATTTTGGATTAATACGACAATCCAACCATAAACCGCAGGGAGGAATGCCTTGTAAACACTCGTGATATGAGCCAGTATATAAGACTGTTGTTTTGATGGGTAGGGTGCATTACGAGCCTATGTGTCTCTCTTGCCGGTGATCTCCACTTGGATCATCCAGTGGAACACATATAAAAAGCGGTGAGTATGTTGAGTGTTGATTTTTGCTTGATGCGATTGAAATCTAGGTCTGGTGATTTTCTCTAAAGAAGTAATGGAGGTGTTTGACTGATTGTATTGCAAACATTTTGACCTTTCCAGGCTCTGAAGAAGGCGAACTGCCGAAACGTCAGCTATCGAATAAAGTTTAATGTAACACCTCGTGTTCTGCTCAAAGAAGAAAATCAAGAATCATAAAAAAAAACCGTAAAATTTTTGCAGGGAGCACTAGGAATTTGCACTGTTACTCCTGGCTTTACTTTACCTGTCGCCATGGCTTACTCCACCTCAACTGCTGTCCTGGCTCAAGTTCCTGGTATTGCAACTAGCGAGGCAGGGGCTAAAAGGATTTGTAGAACGCCTTGTAATGCAAACAGTAAGGGGCAACTCTTAGATTTCTAATGTTTTCTTGCTTTATGCGTTACTTTAGAAAGCGTAGAAAGTGAGCTTCAATCGACTAACAATGTTTGAGCCTCTCATGTTGATGCGAGTTTTCACCGTTATGCGCAAATTGACTTGAGACACTTCTAAATGAGCTTTTTCGAAATTATGAAAAGTCTGTTTTCCAGGTTTTTGACGTTCTAGAAAGCCAGGCTCGCAGTGCACTCCTGCCTGATGCTGTCATCTCGGCCATTTTGAGTCAGCTTACTGTGACAGTCAATTACACACCGTTAGAGTGCCCGAATGTGCGTTCGGGTGAAGGAGGCGAAGAAATACATGGGTATTCATGCTCTGATTTTTGAGATACAAGCAGAAATGCAATAGATATCAAAAAAAGAACGGGATATAAAACACAGTAGTTGAACAAAGAATACTTGGACGAAAACAATGAAGGATTGTTGCGAATAACTAGAATGAATTCAACTGCGACAGGCTTTATGAAGGTTTCACTAAATGGCATCAAAAACGATCAATCTGCCAAACTACTGTTCAACTTTAGGATCCTGAGCACTTTAGAATTCTATTTCACATACAACGACGAGGTTTTACAGTAATAGCAAGTATATTAAATTAGATTGAAAACTAGCGACATGTACTGAAATACGCTTTGCAAGACATTTTAGTACAATTTGACAGTTTCTTATCAAACAAAAGCAGCAAACTCTTACGTTTTTTCTCTATTACTGATTCCTTAACACCTGAGGGACCATGTGTATCAAATATGATACACGACTGATTGAAAGCTTTCCTTGCTAGATAAAAGTTTTCTTCCCACACATTTGGAAATCATTCAGAAGCTTAAATCTCTGCAATTTCAGGCGATGTGTTTAATTTTAAAAAAAAGATTTATCCGTTGTTGCAGCGGAAACAACATCATGTTTCACACTCAATTCGCTTCACTTTGCTCGGCTGAGGCTTCGATATGGCTTATCCACTAAAGTCAGTAAAATGATAATTTGAGATAATTTGTCTGCAGTGTTGCATTTCCCTCAGCGCCTATGATCTTAGTGAGTGTATGGAAGCTGTTTTTGTGCTTTCCTATAGAGAGTCAAGTTTCAGAACGTAGAATTCCAAATGATTTTTTTCCAGTGGGAAATACGGAGCCGAGACATGTATGGTGGAAGGGGAAAGATTAGTGTAGAACTTTTCCGTTATCAATTCCGTGTTATAGCGGAAGTTTTTGTAGTCCCATCTTGATTCATGAACGCTGACAGTGAAACACTATAATCACACAGATTCTCGATGAAACTTTTCAGACTAACTCTTCTTTGTGCTGTTTCTAACAATTTCGTCTACCTCTCTTCACTAATAGAAACGTCAACATCAGCTGCTGTGAGCTCTCACCATCGAGTCTTATGGGGCGCACTAGAGCCTTGGAGTACTCTGTACTTTGGTGTCGATGGATTTGCGCTTCAACAGGACTGAGCTCCTGCGCATTCGGCTCACCCAACAATTGCCATCTGTTAAGGAGTGCTTCAAGCTTTTGAGCCAGAACATTTGCTGTCAAACTCGTCGGATCTCAAGCCAATGGATTATTCTGTGTAGTCCATACTAGAGAACGAATTCTCGACTACTCGCCACATTAACGTAAGCGCTCTTAAAACGGCTTTGACACGTGCTTGGGACGGAATTAGATGGAAACGTGTGCGAGCATCGTTGAAAATTTTTGCAAGCGCCTTCGTAAATTATAAATGTAAATGAAAGGGAGCAGATCTAAGGACTTGTTACATACTTTTTTGTTTATTGCTATGACTGTTGATCTAATAGACGTAATTTTCCTTTAATAGAATGAATTCATTTGTGAATTTGTGCAGCATTTTTCTTACTTTTCGCTTCGAGTGATTCTTTAGCCCTTGCTCAAATTTTCAATGTGCTTATAGTTATTTTTGAGCCATGCATGTGGTCTGTTATGCGCACTTATATGGGTGCAATACACGCGTTTCGTCCTTGCAGTCTCGTCAGTGTAAAACGTTCCTCGTCAGCTTCTCTGGGTGTAGATTGTACATCCCCGAGGAACTGACTGAACGAAAAGGCACCGTTCAACTGACGAGACTGCAAAGCCAACACGTGTATTGCACTGTAGAAGTGCCCATTACAGACCGCATTCATGGGTCAAAAGTCAGTATAAGCCATATTTATTTACTTTCGAAATTTCTGGAAAAATGACAGAACCTTTTACGCTTCCTGTACGTCACATTTGGCAGGAAACTGCGCTTTCATCAAGTGAAAAACTTTCGTAGTTGAATTACAGTAGAAGTGGCCTGATTTGAGAAACTGTTAACTGATAATCATACATTGATTCACAGAAAATAAAGTTCTGAAGCAATTTTATTTACACGACATCTGTTGAATCAGTTTTATATAATCCATGCATGAAATTCGTTTGACATATTATTGCATTCGAAGATCAAGTAGAGTACTGTAGCGAGGCTGTTCGTCGCTTAATGACTCAGCTGAAACGACAGAAAAGTGCTAAAACATGGACATTTTCAACACGAAACTGATACAACGCGGAGCTGCCGAAGCTGCTTATTTGGCTTCAATTATCGCTGGTGCAAAACTCATAACAGGGCCAGCGATCATATAGCGCTAATACTGCTTTTGATTTATCATTGACGATGTAGACATGGTGGAATTTATTATGCTTCGAGTCGGGCAATCGTCGCTAACGTTCTAAAAACATAGATTTTCTTGCTCCACACATTAGGTCGCTTACTACTGAAATTGACTTCCAAAAAGAAAAGAGACAGGTGCTTTCAATTCGTTATTGATGCATGAGTCAGTGAAGAGCTCTCAAAATCCGAACCTTAATCAGCCGTATGCTGCACAAAGTTTCATAAACTGGAGAACGAGTTCTCTATTGTCCACTGGTAAAATGTCAGAATCGCATCAAAGACAGTTTTCGTTCCTGTAAAGTAGACGTTGTTTTCAATTGGAGATATCGGATTACTGCCCACGTAACATAGGAGAGTAATGAGTAGGTCAAATTGATAGCTCATCAGAGGAAATTTTCGTTCCACATTTTTCAAAAGATTCTTTAAATCATCATTGGGAATGAGAAAAGCATCTACACCGTCACACAGTTTGTGAGACTTCAATATACGAAATGTGCATCAACAAATTTTGCTTTCTCTGCATATCGTCGAGAGACTGTGGGCGTATCCTAAACATACATCTCGTGAGAAATTTTCAAACGTCTAAAAAGGCAAGAACGATTCCCCGTCACGGTGTTTTTTGCAAAGTTCACTGTAGTTTCCCACTTCGATGCATTGTCAGTTTAATCAAGTATAGGATTCCCTCACCTTACGATGAGATCTGGTGCCTCCATGCAATCATTTGCTCCTTGACTAATTCTGACTCGGTCTGCCTTCTACCTTCTGATATTTGTGGATCTTGGCAGTTTCATTACATACTTGTTTTTTGACCTTTCTAGAAAATTCTTGACGTTCCTGTTTGAATATCTAAGCAATTAGAATACCGAACAAGTTTAATTGATCGCTCATTATGAGATTATAAAATTCAGACCCCACAAATGATTTATTCGGAACTGTAGCTTTTTAGATGAGCCATTAAACTGCTGCCATATGAAATGATAGTTCGTTATACAATATGTTGGCCTCTGCCTCAACAAGGAATGTTTCATAAGCATGCTAAATGTCAGAAGCCAATGAGAACATCAACGGCTAACAAACGCAATTTTTATTTCATGAAGTTTGTTACCAGAAAAGCTTCTCAGCAAGAAGCTAAGCTCCGTTTTGTCGTTTGATACATGTATCCACGGATTTTTTCTCCAAGTGCACTTGTTGTTCTCTTTCACGGCGAAACGGGAAATGTGCTCATTTTATTTGTTTTAATACGTCCACGCACCAAGAAAGTCAAACTGCTGGCGTGTAAGTCGAACGCATTCGAAATTTTCTATCGCTGTAAATGTCGTTGTAGAGATGGTCAAGCAGATTCTTCCTGAAGGCAATAGGTTGGGCAACATAGAGCATTTCAATTTGGATTATAAAGGATGAATTTTCTCGAGACAGGTTTGATAAGCTTTAAATTCTTGACCTTGGAGGGATAAGAAGCCTGCGACCATGTGATGGAGCGAATCGAAACACTTGCAATCAATTCGTTTTTTCGCACCAATCTTTTACAAACTTCTCTTCACAAAGTCTCTTCAACTTCACAGAGTTAAGCTCCGTTTTTCGTCGTATGATACATGTGTCCACGGATTTTCTCTCACAAGTGCACTTGTTTTTTCTCTTTCACAGCGAAACAGTAGAATGGATGGTCTACTGAAGCGCGCTTGAGTTACTTGATGGTAGTTGGAACAGCATGTGACACAAGATGGCAAGCCATGCTAAACACTGCTGTGAGACAAATGTGATCATATGATCTTCGAATAGAAGTTTCTGTTACAGCAGTGTTCACAATCGTTAACTTAGTGGAGCATCGTATTGAAAGTATAGGGGCATTATTATAACGATATTGCACGTCAATTAGCAATCAAAGTAAAACGGGGCGTGAAAGTGCTAAAGCACACAGCTGCTTCCACACGGAACTGTTGCAATATGAAACTTCCAAAACAGGAAACTGCGGCAACACTAAATAACTATAGCACGGAAAATCAAAAGCACGGAAGTGCTATGGCAGTGAATTGTTTGCGGTTCAATCGCTTGTAAAAAAACCCCTAAGAACGCCTGTGATTACTCAACGCTAATAGTGCTTTTCAAGTTGTCGCTCGTCAAACAGTTCATGCCTGTTCCACACAAAAGGAAATGAACAAATGTCTTGAAGTCTTGAACGGACAGTCAGAGCATATGAAATTTACGCGAGAAAGTCCAAATGGGAGCTGGCTTTCATTCCTAAATATCCAAGTAAAGCTTTTGGATAGTGGCTGTAGTACAAAATGGTATTGGAAAACCAAATAACAAGAACATTTTAGTCAATCACCTATCCTCTCATCCTTCACACATGTAAAAATCGCTAATTAAAAACATGTTTGAACTGCTAAAAATGTGTGCACAGAAGAAGAGGAAAGGAACGAATCCTTAGACTTGACACGAAAAATTGCCACTTCCAACGGCTACAAAACATTTGCTACTTGGGATATTCAAAAAGTGGAATCAGGTCCCGAGAGAACAATACTTTGCATCTGAATAGAGTTCCCCTTCAAATTGCCATTAATATCAAACGAAATTATTAGCGCGGTTAAAAGGTGCCAAAAGGATGCGGTCTGAAAAATTCCGTGGTAGTTATCGAAATCCTATATCCCACCCTACGCCATCACCTGATCCGCAATAGACTTTATGATCGATTGTGCAACACCAAAAACTGTATGATTGCCCTAACGGAAAGGAGGGGGATTGTATGAGATCGGGCACAATTTATTTGCTGACATGTAAGACATGCGGGGAAGAACATATAGGTGAGACGGGTTGACCACTTTTTATTCGCATAAAAGAACAGCTAGATAGTAATTTTGAAATAGATAAAACTAAACTCTAAGTTTATATAGGGCACAAAAGCACAACAGCAAGGATTTTAATGTGACTGTCACAATACTAGTGCAGGAATAAAAACATCCACGCGCAAAACTCTTGAGGCATTTTGAATGAACGCCCAAAACCCCCAAATGGACCGGGAGGACGAGTGCGTTCACCATCACGCGAGATTTCTCGCCCTTTCTTCGTTTGATCTTTTAACCTGATCTAGGCAGCATATAAATATGATCATCCGAATCATTCAAATAAATTACTACTACACACGCCCAGGCTCTGAGGATGGCGGGTCGCCGAAACGTCAGCCGATATGCTACGACTAGTTTAACAACCTCGCGTCAGCTAATCAAGAAAAGTTTTTCTCGGTATTTACGATATGCTTGCTCACCAGGTTCTATCTGCAAATCTCAAGTTTTCAAATAACTACAAAAACAAATAAAATATATAGAATGTTCAAAAACAGTCGGAAATTTATGCACTTAGCAAGAATTCGTTAACTCGTTGAAACATGGCTCTAAATATATTGGCGTTTCTCTTGTCAAAAAAATCCTCTGCAAAACATTTTTCAGTGATGTTCAGCAACTGATGACAACGTTTTCGCAGAACACAACCATACCCAATGGGTACCGACTTTCTATCTAAAGTGCACTGTTGTTCACATAGATATAGGCAAATTTATTGGATAAGAAATGCGAATCGACTTGAAGTGTAAAGTTCAAATTAAAAAGTGGACCCCATTATATAATACATGGGTAATTTATGAACAATAATATAAATGGTTTGTTTCACTTCAACAATTATCCAGTCACATTTGGATAAGTACCCAAAGACCGATTACGTGAAATCTGATCTCAATAAGAATGTGGTGTATATTTTGATTTGTGCTTAAATTGGGATGGCGCGCAAATAGACGGTATATGCATTGTTGAAGTTTACCGTTTGATACTGGAATAAATTCTTAAATATATATGGTCATGTTGCATATTATTCTAATGCATATTTTTTGCTCTAGGTTTTATTGCTAATGGCGATTCACCCGCTGTTTATTTTATGACTTTTCAGAACTATGGAGGGGATTTTGTTGGTATAGAAAATTGCGGTTTAAGACTGAGTTTAAGATGGTTGTGAAGCAGCACAAACAAGTCGCTACATCAACTGCATTCCTCCTTGGAACTGCAAAATTAACCTAATTTAAGGGTAATTCAAGGGAAGTAGAGGAGAACTTTGACGATGATGAGCATAGTATCCGGCTATGGGTAGTTGGCAGCGGAGCAATTGAAAGCGATCATCGATTCTGATCCTCTTAAGACTAAACGAAATATTGCAGAGAGACATGGACGTTGACCATTCCACCATCGTTTGCTATTTAATGAAAATTGGTAGGGTGAAAAAGGGCACAAAAGAACAACTTGAATACAGCCAGATGACAGCGGCGCATGGCATAACGCGCACTTCAAAGGTTGAACCAATTAGGCTACGATGTTCTACCTTATCTTTCATATTTGTATATATTTCTACCCCGCGCCTACTGGCTACCACTTCTCCAGGCATCTCGAAAACTTCTTGCTCGGAAAATCTGCATCAACACAGTAGGATGTGCTTCAATGCTTCAAGAAAGTTCGTTAAATCTGAGGCACCGGTTTTTTATATTACAGATAAAAGCAATACTTGCCCTTAGCAAGAATGTGTTAATTGTGAAACTTCTTGTCTAGTTATTAAAGATGTATTTGAGCCTAGTTGTTAGAAATTTATGGTCCGCAGTACTTTTAACACTACCACTCACACACCATAACCGACAAAAAATGCGAACCAAGTGCGAAACATAAACTTCTTTTGGCAACCACAGCGCTTAAGGAGTTCTTTTCTTCAAACTATGTGAGCTTTTGGTGTGTGTATATATATATATATATATATAGCCACCATTTTATTGTTTTATGATCTATCAGATACAATTGTAGACCATCCACACCGACTCTCGCATTGGTCAGGAGGTTTGAGTGCCTCAGCTCAAAAGCTCGATCTGAGAAATGGCACAAAGTCACGCGTGATGAGGAAACACTCGTCTTTGAGATTCATTTTGGAATTTTGGATATGAAGTCAAAACGCAGAGAGTTTTTCGCGCTGAGATCTTATGACGCTTTGCGGGGATAGTTACTTCTCTTTTGATATCTATCCGCTATGCGTTTGCGCTCTATGCGCCTAATGGGGTGTTTGGTTCAGCTCTATGTTTACATGCTAGGTGATCCTTTATACGGACACATAGTGGTCTTTCCGTTTTGCCTATGCATTCTTCTCCTCTCTTACACGATTTATCAGGAGAACGCTAAATTGTACCTAAACTCAGACAACCACCATCTCTTCCGTTGGAGTATACTATGCATTTTTTCGTAGTACATAGACGGTAATAAAGACAGTTACGGACTGATTAGAGTTTGAGA
Organism: Parelaphostrongylus tenuis; assembly: GCA_019055375.1. Lineage (NCBI taxonomy): Eukaryota > Metazoa > Nematoda > Chromadorea > Rhabditida > Metastrongylidae > Parelaphostrongylus > Parelaphostrongylus tenuis. Next base: position 9,847 of record JAHQIW010005131.1, on the reverse strand, counting down.
GTCTTCGGCGGTAGTTCGATCAGTGCTGTCAGTTTCTTGAGGCCTGCTCTTTTCTAACACTGTTCTATAGCTGCACTTATTTTGCTTGAAATTAGAAATTTTGTCAATATTTGTTGTCAGGGTGTTTGATCCAAACTCCAAACCTATCGTCAGGCGCCACACTTCGTAGAATACGGAGATGGCTATTTTGCGTGTCAAGTTCAAGGGCTCCTTCCTTCTGTTCTCTTCCTGTGCACGCACTGGCGACTGCGCAAAACGTGGATCTTATAAGCGCCTCTTTCGTGCGAAAACAGCGAGAGGAAATGTTCTGAACCAGGCTGTTTTCTGTTAGTTGGTTTAGGGCACCATTCTGTTATGTAGCAGTTTCTGAATAGGTAGATCTGATCGTATAGAAAAGGAATGCAATCTTTTCTTGTTTTCGTTTATGTGAACTCTGTTGCTCTAAATTTTTATACAAAAATTCAAAGCTTTTATTTGTCCGTTTCTTCCTTTGATTAGCAGGTGACAAGCAGTGATAAACTTTCAGTAGAGTAGTGGCCCAAGACCGAGTGCGTGGCGAAGAAAGTGGCAAAACGTCAGCCATTGTATTGTTACTGTAATGCATTACCAAATTATAAAAAGTTCTATTATTTTTAGTTTCGAGTGGCCACTCTCAAATTTCGATATGCCTAATTTCGAACCGTCCATGTGGTTTCCTATGGACACCTATACGTGCAATACACATGTTTCGCTATTTCGGCCTCGTAAGTTGCGGGTGCCTTTTCGTGCACTCAGTTCCTCGTGAGTCTACTCCTTCCACAGAGGAGTCGATGACGAACGTTTTACATGCGATGTTAGGGGAAAGATCACAGAATGGTTGAATTTGTGCACTTGATCGCTCCTGGTGGTAATCTTGAAATCTCACACCTTTCGTTTTAGATTTTTTTTTAGCTCACGCTCAAATGGTCGAAAGGCCAAAACACGTGTATTGCACTGTATAAGTGCCCATAACAGACCACCTGCACAGCGCAAAAAAATTAACAGGCAGTTTGAAATTTGAGAGTGGTCTCAAAAAACACTCGAAACGAAAAGTATGATATTTCACGATCACCAGCCAAGAGCATTCGAGTGTGCAACACTGCCCGTTCGGCGACTTTATCACCTAACGGCGCATGTCAAGCGTTCATCGTCGGTTCGTCTATGTAAAGAGTAGTTCTCCGAGGAACTGACTGAACGAAAAGGTACCATGCAACTGACAAGGCTGCAAGACCGGAACACGTGTTTCGCACTGCATAAGTGTCCATAACAAACCACATGCATGGCTCAAATATAGATATCAGACATATTGAAATTCTATCAATATCAACCTCCGATGTGCTTGTCAAGAGAAGGTACTGCGTGAGCAAAGTGTCAAATCTCTCACGAATTCGCAACTACGAGGGCGACTGAGAGCAGCTCGGATATAGTTGCACATCGTTAATTTTTACTGCCACCTCGAAAGTCACATTCCGACCGAAGATTTTTCTCAAAGCGGTATTTGATATAATCAGCTGATGCGATCGAATCTGTTCAAAATAGTTCTACGAGGTATCTCTTTGTGTTACAGGAGGAGACACTTTGTTGCTTGCTATAATCTTAAGTATAAATCGGAGGCAAGGCATGTACGGTGCTATTGCTGGAATAGAAAAATTTTACAGGGAATTTTCCATATCTTTTTAGAAGAGAGATTACTACCAGTATCTGAAAATGAGCAGACTGATCATCATCGAGCCCTGCTGATATAATATTGAACATTTTCACTAGACGAACGCGTCAAACATGGGGTCATTGAGCAGAGATTGCCGATAGTGAATCGTGTCGAAATCAGAGAGGGGGTCATTTCAACAAAATACAAGAGAACCTAGAATTTTCAATTTGCTATCTTTTCCTCAACTATCTCACTGATACAATGGGAAAATCAAATGCTACAATCAACTACAACTGACTGGCCTGAATACCTGGATATTAATAACGGCAAGGATACGAGATCAAACCACAGCAATACGATGTTAATCTTTTCCACATTTTCACCGCTTATAAGTATAAACGTACTCGGCGATGTACAAATGAAGCAGGTAGGTACAATTTTTTCCCAAATGGGCTAATCTGTGCAACCATCATACGAAAGTTGATTCTCATTTGCTATATCAACTCTTTCTCAAAAGCCATGAAACAGAAGCCGTTTCTGTGTATTATGAAACCATGAAGATAAAACCACAGCTTTTACGACTGTGAGGGCGACACTTTATGGATGATCTCAAAGAGTCTTAGAATTCACAAGGATGACTCTTACTATCGAGAAGGATTGCAAAGCTTTGCAGTGTGTTACTGGCGATGATCGTCGAAATAAGAGATAAAGATGTTTTGAACATAATCAAATGAGAAAAACGCAGATCGAAAGGCTGGGCTTTGAGCTGCACTGTTTAGACATGAACTCTTGACATTTTCGCAGAAAATGAACGTTTTGGAGCAAGATCGCACACGAAGTTTGTGAAAATGAGTTGTAACATAAGTCAAAATTTGAAGCCATTTTGAATTTATAAATGTTGCGTCGACCCCTGTGCTATCGAGATCTCCTAAGAAAGAGATTCACCTCAAACTAAAACCGAAACGCCTATGCGCCAAATATCAATGAAGCTTTAGCAAATGAACCGCGGAAAATAAATAAAGTAAATAAGGGTGTTTCCGTGGAAGCATGAGCACGATTCACACCATGGAAATGCAGGGTTCAAGACTTTTCCTGATAAGCATCCGAAATCAGCTTTTTTTTGAATGAGATCCAAGCTTGATGCTAATAGCACTTATTGGTTACAAAAGCAACACAGCGCAGTAACAATATAACGACTGGCGCTGCGGTAGATCCTCATTCTTCAGAGTCTGGAAAAATCCCATTGACATGCAGTCTAGTAAGGCAAACACTCTCATAACGAAAGTTTAGACAACTTTCGCATAAACATACTTCCGCTTGATGAACAACTTCTTTATCTATGCATATCGTTATGCTGTTCTATGGTCATCCAGATACTGTGTAAGCCAGCCGCACCGGGTCTTGCATCGCTGAGAGTTGTGAGTGGCTCATACGAAAAAAGCGACCTGAAAAATGATGCGAAGTCATGCGCGATAATATAACACTCATTTTTGCCACTCATTTTGCGAATTTGGCATGGATTCGAAAAGCCTTGAGAGTTTTAAAGCGAAAAGTCGCATTGTTTACGAGGACAGTTATCAGGCTGGGGAAAAAGCTCCCTAACACCTACCAAATATTGGAATCTTACACATCAATCTATAAAAAACGACACTTCTATTTTTTGAAATGAAGACCATCATTATCCACCACCTTCTGCCAATGATCTGAAACGTTTGAATCTGCTCAAAATCGCCATTCCATGGGCTTTGTATCAAAAAACTCGTTACATGCCTCTTCAAGGGGATCAAATGTGTCGAATCGAGGTCTACGAAAAATGTTCCATTGAGAGGAACTGAGCCATAATTGGATGGTGCAGCATATGGACTGTAGGGTGGGTAAGGCAAGGACTCGACTCCCTCCTATTCATCAAACTCTTCCGCAGTCAATTTTGCGGTGTGAGGCTTGGCATTGTGCTGCCTAAAACAGTGTACTCTTGTCACGAAGCAGTGTTGGGTACTTTTCCTTCCACGCATCGTTGGTCCGTTCAGCTAACGTTGCCGTGGGAGTTTCTTAAAAAATATTCCCACGATTTTCCATGAGACTACAAGGACCGATACTGTGTGAAGCAAAGAAATATACTCTTTTTGGTTGTTATGAAGCTTGTTCCTTAGCGCAGTACTTCTATTTTAGAATCTTTTCTGTTATGTGTCATGGAAAATGTGTGAAGGTCAGCACAAATCGTGCAGATGGTCAATCCAAATATCCAAGGAAGTAAGTATGTATCAATGTTCTATACGCGCCTATCTGCATTCTTGCTTCAGCTCTGAGCTTACTGGCTAGGCGTTTTCATAAGAAAAAGATAAGCCTTACCGTGTCGCCGATGAATTCGTCTCCTAATATTTACAAGAGATAGGGTAAATTTTACCTAAGCTCATCTTACCGCCTCGTCCGCTGTTGCGGTTTTTCGCAGTACATAGACGGTCATGCAAGTGATCACGAAATAACTGGTGTTCGAAAGCAATCGGCAGTACTTAAACACTGATGCCGTGATCTCTACGCCTGCCTGCCATATTTCAAGTAGCGTTACATAGCTGAAGTAAGTTTGCTTGAGATTAAAGATAAAACTGGCTAGATCTCATTGTCGCTGCATTTGCCGTTTCAAGGTTTGGCCCATTTTCCTTAAACTACTGGGGTACAACAGATCCGTAGTTTTTGGAGATGGAGAGCTCGCATGCCAGTCTTAGGTATTATTCCATCTGCTGTCTTCCTGTGCACACGCTGATGGTAGAGCGAAAACGCGTTTTAGCCTTTGTGGAGAGCTGTGATCCCACCAATGACCTCAGTAATATGGGGCGCCGTGCTGAAAAACATATTCATACTGTGAATGTAACAAGGCTATTAGGTTTTCGAGGGCCATTAGTAGTTTGAAAAAAGGCCTTGGTACAAGGAAATATAAGCGTGGTACCTTAGCCCTTACAACTTTCCCTTCGGAAAAACGTGTATCAAGATGCATTACAATATGTGAATGCTTTATAGCTATCTGCAAAGCCCGTCTTCACATCTGCTGATCGGCTTACAAAACTTCGTTCGCTCAGTTCTTTTCCACGTTTTCAGTGTCAACAAAGGATTTTGATCTTTTCTCAAACGGATTTCGTAGCTGCTTCTGCTTGAAAATTGTTATCTGGGAAATCTTTATAAATGTCGCAAAATGTAATACAGTCAATCCTGATTATTGCTATACCTGGGCTAGAGCGATTTCACATGAATTTTGAGAAATGAACCATATTCAGACAAGTTCAGTACTAATACCCTCAACCCATAGAGTATATAGCAGTTTTCCTTCACATACTCATAATATCTATCTAGTTGCAGACTTAGCAGAGCCACAGATGGGTCATAACAGCTGACTCGTATTCGTTGCCTCGTAGCTGGCTCCTACTGTGATTGCAAGTTAATCACAAGCCGACACCTGCTGTGGGCGTGATTATTTTCCAGTCATCCAAAGGATGTCGGCCTGGTGAACAGCTTACTAGAATCTTGTGGCTGTCAATTCTCTTTGGAGCACTTGGAATGACGGGACTAAAGTGTTCTCGCTCAAATCTTCACGAATAAGCCATACAGGATAAAGGATAAAGCTCACGGCCTTGATCAATTCCTAAAGGATGCGTCATGCATTCGTCTGCAATTTTTAACTTCGTTTAAGGTGATTCGAAAGATATCTAGCCTTTACAATAACTCGTAGGGCCTCCCGCTGTAATGAGTCAGTGCTGCTTATTCTCCCAGGCAAGTCTGCGACCAGTCCGGTATCAGTTTCAAGACCCAGAGAGAGATGGATAGCTTCATGAGCTATGTAACTCTCAAGAAATGAACCATCTCTATACAGATCTGTTAACTTTATTCTAACTCCATAAGGTGAGAAGTCTGGTGAGCTTGCGAAGGATAATGGGAAAGTGGAGTTCATTCTCACAATAAGCTTTCATGAGTCCTATCACCTGTACCACATGTCGTCCCGTTTATGGTCCGGTGACCCGTGCGGGTGCCAGCGACACTTCCGCTTTTCCCTATCGAGTACGAGAGTAGCTCAATGACCCTCCTCGGATTAGAGATTAACTGAGAATCATATCTTTCTCTTTGGCTTTCGTGAAGATAGGGCCAACGGGTCGGTGGTCTTCCTGAAGAGCGCTTGATGTCTCGAGGAATCCAGTCGGTAACGGCTTTTGTCCATCGGTTGTCGTTGAAGCGTACCACGTGGTCCGGTTTACCCTGTTTTAGATATCCTGGCGTGTAGAACGGCTTCACTGATCTTCAATCGTTGATGTAGGTCAGAACCACGGATCCTTCCTCTCATTTGCGAGACACGAGATATTCCAGCATCGACCTTCCGACTGCGCGTTCAGTAATGCTAGGCGATCTTTCATCCTGCATGCGGAGAGACCAGGTTTCTGCTGCATACCTTAGGGTGGATATAACCGTCAAATCGAAAAGGTGAGCACGGAGTCGGATGTTCTTTGTCCTCGTCACTATATCTTCGATGCTCTCAAATGTTTCTCAAGCCGCTCGTTGCTTCCTGCTCAACTCTGAAGCTAGGTCGTTCATCATGTTGATTTTACGACCTAGAAAGACCTAATTGGAGCATTCGGAGATTTTCGTTAAGTTGAGAGTGAATGGGGCATTCGAAATCATCCGTTCCTTTCGAACATCGCTTTTGTTAGGTTTGGTTGAAGACCCCTCTTTCCACAAAAGTTATCGAAATTGGTCACCATTCGTTCCGCCTGGCTGATGCATGGCGTTATGAGGACGATATCGTCAGCAAAGCGAAGATGGTTCAATTGTCGGCCGTCAATTTTCACTTCCCGTATCGCCTATTCTGAAGTTTGCATGACGTTTTGGAGGATGGCACTGAATAGTTTTGGAGAAATTGTATCGCCTTATCAAAGCCCTCTTCTTACGTCGATGGTGATATTGTTGTAGAATAAAGATAATTTGTTCGTTAAATCTTTATAGAGCTTACGAGGAATCATTATGTATCAAGTAGGGATGCCCTGGTCATCCAGAACCTCTATAACCGCTTCTGTTTGCGTTGTATCAAAGCTTTCTGCAGATCTATGAAAGTAAGACAGAGCGGTTAGTTTGTACTATCGCAAAACTTCAACGAGTCTTGTAATCGTGTGGATGTGGTCTATGACACCAAATCTTTTTCGGAACCCTGCTTGTTCGCGTCTTCTTTTTGGACAGCAACACGCTCTTGCTTGTTTTCCATTCAATGGGAACCTTGCATTCCATCAGGTAGCGAGTGATTAGCGGAGCCAGGGTGTTGTTGAGAAGTGGCGGTAGGTTCTTTAGATGTTTTGGTCTAATATTGTCTGGACGGGATGGTTTTTCTGATTTGTATGACGGTAAGTGGACGTGGCAAGCGAAGAGATCCGAGTAGTACTGGTGGATGATTTTCTCCATTGCCCTTCCGGAAAGCTGTAACTGCTTCGTCAGGGCATCGGAGTGCTATCACATTGGTCTTGCAATAAACGAAGCTTCGCTGGGCTTTACAGATGCTCCTCCCAGCTTCTGCAGCCTCTACCATAACTGCTCTTCTTCTCTCTTCAAGGTCATCTTTCATCGCTCTCTGCAACGCTTTGCAAGGTCGGACGTAAGATTTCGACTGAGGGTTGCTCGTGCGATTCCCCGTTGACGTATCAGTTTGAGTGTCTGCGGAAGCAAGCGTCTCTTCGTGACTTAAGACTCTCGATATTCATAACGTTAACGTGAAGTTATTCTGCGAGCCGGTCCCATTATTCTTCTATGTTCTCGAAAAAGGTATCTTCCCATAAGCCGATTATTGATTTGAGTCCGTTCCAGTTTATGTTAGCCTGGGACCGTTGTTTGAATTTAGCTGCTTTCTCCCCTTTCCGCGAGAAACGGAGCATTGCGCGAAGGAGGCAACGCTCTAAATCTGTGTAGAACTTAGGAACAGCAGCGACATGAGTCACGCAGAATCTTTGAATAACTAAGATGTGTCTATTTCATTATGGTACTTTTACTATTGGGAGACTCTCACCTCCATCACTGAGAGTGAGGCTTTTGAAACTGTGAGTTACAATGGGATGGTTTAGGTTGTCATGATAAATTCAGATAACCTCTTATCCTGTTCATTCCATTCTAGTCCGTGAGTCCCAATATGACGTTTTTTGGACATTCTTCTAGGTCCGATTTTCGCCTTAAAAATCTCCAACAATGACCTTGAAGAGGTTTTCTCAGAAGAATTTTTTGAGGTCCATATAGAACGCTTCGACTTCGTCTTCGTCATAGCTTGATGTTGGCGTGTAAGCAACGAAGACGGTCAAAGCCGGCATTTGACTGCATCAGGTCAACCGTGATTTTTCGATACGGCTTAGTAGTTGTTCAGATGAAACGATGTTTGCTATAAACATCGAATTATGCGAAGACCATACAAAGCTACACGCATAAGTAAAGCAAGGACGCTGAACGTCGCCGATGAAACGACAACTGATACGAATTCCGCGTTAGCTCAACAAGGGCAATCCTTATGCTTAAAAACAATGAGGTCAAATTTGAAAAGACGCAAGAAGTTCGAACATTCTTAAGAAGGCAAGCAAAGTAGTAAATTTTCGCTGGGTGCTCAAGAAGCGGAGGTTGTGGTCTTAGAAACTTCAACGCCTTACTATCCGTTAACATCGCTCACCTGCTTGAGATGATGTGCTTTATAATAGAAAAAAAAGAATTATTTGCTCTTCAAAATCTAGAGTATTGGAAAGACTGATGGAGTCACTTCGTCAAAGCTTCGCGTTTGTGTAAGGGTTCTTCTTACGTGAGCTGATATCACTGAAATCCCAACATTTCTCTGCACTCGGTTTTCTCGCATTAATCTTTTGCAAGTCAGAGTTGGTTCCGACTTTCTATGTATGCCTCCTATTTTAGGTCACCAAGCAGGTGATGGTCATTCAAGAGCGGAATCAGCTGTCGACCTTTGTCAATTGGAGAGGACTATTCTAAGAGAAAGATGGCTTTTTTCACCTATATGTTCTCAATTTTAAAGACTCTAGAAATTATTTCTCTTTGCGAAGTGAGTGTAAATTTAATTGGCTCGTGCTATCGAACTACTACTATGGCGAACAACAGAGACAAGCATACGCCCCACTGCGCTACTCGATCACTCATTCCGGATCAGTACGATTAATCAGAGGTCTAATATGCAACAGTTCCAACTCGCTTAAATAAGTAGGAGAATGAAATAATTGCGCTCTTTTGAGCGCGTCGTTGATTATAATGTCAGGGAATATAGTTTTTTGAGCATATTTCACTCAGTTGTGGCATTTATCGGTCCATTTCGATCCCTTGTGAAAAACGTATTTCCTGGTCTTTTTTAATGTCCAGATAGCTGTTTGATAGCAGATCAGAAGAATTTGAATAGTGTATTTCCTTCATAAAAAAAACCTTCTCATTGCGCTCAAACAGCAAAAATAAAGTATTGTTTCTCATTAAGAGATTTTTCCCTGACCGAAAACTTTTCCTTCGGATTTTACTAGCCATTCAATATATCAAATCTAAAGAAATTCATAATTTTATTGGTTTCCATATTGGGACCTGGTATTACGCTATAAAGGTCAAAAGAAAATTGAGTTTTGCAAAAATTAGACCATTTCGGCTATTTTATCTTCACATCGAACCGTTAGGAAAAACGTATTTTTGATAATTTTAAATGTTTAAACAATCAGTCGACAGCTTGAATCAAAAAAACTAGAGAGGTGTACTTCGTTTTCAAAAAACACGTCACTATTGCTCTGAAAGAGCAAAAATAATATTTTGTTCCTCATCCGAGCATTTCTCTCTGACCAGAGCCTCTCAGACGGACTTCGTAGTGTTTAGTAAGAACCAAAAGAAAAATTGAGTTTTGCACTCGGTGCCTTTTTCCCAGTTTGAAAAGGCCAATCTTCTTTTGGCTGCTACAGCGTGATGCAAGGTCGGTATTCAAAACCAAGTAAATCGTTGGAATTCTCGAAATCTATTCTATCGACAAATTACTAAAACTCCAAAGGAAAAGCTTTGGTCGGCGAAAAATCTTTGAATGAGGAAACAATTAATAATAGCTCTGTCAGCGCAATGAATTGGCCTCTTTGAAGATGAAATATACCATTGCAATTCCTTTGATCTTAACTATCGAATAATTTCGTGAACATTGAGAACGAT
>JAHQIW010005130.1:0-32289 GCA_019055375.1 Parelaphostrongylus tenuis | reverse complement strand
TGGTTCGATCCCGCGTCCAAGACTCACTAAGCTCTTCATCCTTTCAGAGTCGTTCTTGGCCAAGAGGACAGCAGCAGTCACTTGATACATTGACAGGCTACTGCGTGGCGCATCTCCTCAATCACACGATCCGTCATCACAATTTACTGCGCAGATCGCAGAAATTCCTGCATTCGAATCGTTTCTTCGCATTCAACTTCCATAAAGACCTTTGAGCATTTCTCGTGCTGCTTTGGTTGCTCGAAGATCGACCCCTTATGGATATTACAGAATGGTGGGCGAGACAATTCTTCTACCAATCACAGCGGTATAAAAGCCAAGGCAGATCCAAGACGTTCAGCTGGCAAATTTCAAGGAAGATTTGCGGAAGGGATCGAACCGGCACACTGATTTATCTCCTTCTTGATACACTGACATCACTAACACTGCACTACTCCTCCGCGTTATTTCTTTGCATTATTATCATACGCAACGTATCAACTAACTCATAGGCAAACAATGTTTAAACGACAACTGAAAAAAGGACGATACAAAAAAGCAGACTCAGAGTGACACTTACGACTAATCCCGTATCTGGATCATATCCAGCAACCACAAAGTAATCAACAAGCGTCGTTTCCACGTCCTCTTTCCGAGTGGCCATTATTCTGGTAGCGGTGCTTTTCAAATGATGAGGTATATTGTCTTGAAATCATGGCGCCAACTCATGACATCGCACCTTGAATTATATCTATTACGGAAGCAATAATTCAAAAGACCAACTTTCTATAAGCCTCAGCAATGATAAACAATAACAGCAGATAATGCGTCATAGCGTTAAAATAGTGATGGTAAAATGGGCGTAAATAGTACAACGGCTTAAAGCACGCGCTTCCGGATAGAGTGAGATGGTGGTTCAAGTCCCGCCTGATGCGAAAGTTTTGCACATCACTCTACATCAATGGCTACAGTCAATAATATATGTAAATCGTATAGAATTATCTTGATTAGCCGACGCGAGGTTAGTAATGGTAGTGGTAGTAGCATTAATAGCAATAGCAGTTCGATGGCTGACTTTCGGACTACTCGCCTTCTTCAGAGCCTGGACGTACGTTGTAGTAGACTATTTGAATAATCTGGGGAATCTTTTATATACCGCCTAGGTCAGGTCAAAAATCAAACGAAGAAAGGCGCTAGATCTCGCTTGATAGTGACGCACCCGTCCTTTCAGTTCATTACTGAATTTTTACGTTTATTCAAAACGTTGTCGAAAATGAGGTGGGCCGACAAGAAATGTGCTTTAACGACAACCGATTGACAAAAGCCGTTACTGACTGGAGTACTCGGGACATCAAGCGCTCTAGAGGAAGACCACCAACCAGATGGTCCCATTTCTTCACGAAACCTAAAAGAAATATATGATGCCAAGGAATCCCTAGAACGAGGAGGACTTAGCGGGCTACTCCTGCAAGTGATAGGGAAAAATGGAAGCATTGCAGGTGCCTGCTCGAGTAGCTCGACGATCAACAGGACGACAAGTGATACAGGTGATCCAAAACGCAAGTTTTGCGCGTTAGCCCCAATAGGCCCCAGAACGACATTTCGCATCTCAAAAGATTCTTTTTAGCTGCCATTTATATAAACGAAGTTAGTGGCGCTATTAAGTGGTGCCTAAAAAGATGTGGTCTTGAAAGTTCTGTGGCAGTCATGGAACTCCCACCTCCAACCCTGCGACGTCAGCTAGTTCGCAATCGCCTTTGAGACGATTGTGCAACACAGGATAAAAGGATACAGGATACAGCTCTTGGTGTTGAACAATCCCTGAGGGATGTGCCATGCATTCGCCTTCAATTCTAACTTCGTTTGAGGTGACTGAATGCATATCTGGCCTTCACAATGACTCGCGGTGCCCTCGCGCTGCATCGAGTAAGCGCTGCTTATATTCTCAGACAAGTCTGAGACCAGTCTGGTAGCAATTAGCATCCCCGAAGGAATGACGGCTTGGTGAGCCATGAGCACGAGGTCGAACCGTCGACCCTGTGTGCGACGCAGATCACCTCTAACCACTGCGCACATGCGCCTATGCACACAGAAACTATAAATCAGCTATAACGGAAGAGAGGGGCGATTGTATGTGTTCCGATACAATATATTCAATAACATGTAAGGCATGCGGGGAAGAATACACCGACGAAACGAGTAGACAACTTTTCGTCTGCATAGTATCCAGTATTAAAAAAGTACACCTCTAGGAACCCATAGGCATGTAAGCACAACGGTAATGATTTTGGAGTGACTGTCACGATCCTAGGGAAGAAATCAAAAAGACCAAAGAGCAAAACCTTTGCAGGAACCTCGTATTAGCGCTAAAAATTCAGGAATGGATCGGAAGGACGGATGCGTCACTATCAGGCGAAACCTCGCGCAGTTTCTTCGTTTGATCACTTGACCTGATCTGGGCGGTGAATAAAGGATCCCCCGAGACATTTAAATATTCAAATACAACCTACGTCGAGGCTCTGAAGAAGGCGGAGTCGCTGGGACGTTCGAATCGACTATCGAACTGATACTGCCAGTAGTGCTACTACTGCTACCATTACCAACCTCGGGTCGGGTGATCAAGATAAGTCGCTAAGGTTTACATATATTATGAAACTCTCAAGAGGCCTAACGAGAATCTTGAGTGGGGGATGTCATAACACAGTTGAGAGGGCATACTCAGATAGTAAAATTCCAAACAGGAATGATAAATTTGAAAAATTGGTAAATAGACCTATGTAATTAATTATCACATAAAAATTCTCTCTAATTCACCGCTTTTAGCGACGGTATAAGTTACAAATATACCCAATAATATCTAAGAGAATTGAGCGCTGAGCAAAAGTCCGACCTCACGCGGGAGTTGAACTCGCGTTTCACCCATACCGGCCACTACCACTACACCACCAAGGCCACAGCCTACTCATCACTCATTCTTCAGTATCCCACTACCATAGCTATCAGCCACCAACCACTGACAGGTTTGGACGGGTGAGCGCATATCTTTCCTAAACCCCGTTAAGCACAATAGCTGTCAGCTTAACTTTTTTGGAGAATGAGTGTGTGTAAGCGGTGGCCTCGTGGTGTAACGGTAGCACGCGCCCACGGTAGCGGAGCAATACGGGTTCAACTCCAGTCTGAGGTTGGATTTATGCTCACCACTCAATTCTCTTAGATATATTTTGAACATCATAGCACTGCGAAAAGAGCAGTTAAAACATAAGGAATCCTGAGTATGACCAACAATGCTGATTGATGTGCAAAACTTTTGTGTCAGGAGGGACTCGAACCCGCACTTCACCTATCGGGACGCGTGCTTAACCAAGTGCACTAACGACCCTGTTTTGCACTACTCTTTCTAAGCTAAAGCGTTTGCCACTACTTTTTCTACGCTACAAGTAGTCTGTCAGCAACCAACCGTCAAGGTTTGACCAGGCAAACCATATCAGACATTGATCCCAGTTTGATTTAACCCTTGGAGGACCAGCGTGATAGACAGGAGGCGTCGCGCAATCGCTTGTGGCACGACGAGCAGCTCTGCATGTCTGTGCATGCGCGTTGGTTGCCTGCCCGCTTTCCCACGAAACGCGACGTCGCCATCACAGTAGTTGAGTGAGATTCGATGTCGCGCGATGAGCGTCAAAATGACTCTCATGGTCCACAAAAATTTACCACCTTTAGCAGCTCTAGTGTAGAGTGGTGACAAAGAGGCGCCGGTAGTGCAACTGGTTAGTACGCGCCCTCGGAAAAGATGATATGCGGGTTCAATTTCCGCCTGACGTGAAGTTTTGCACACTAAATATTATTCGTTATATCATCATAAAGTCTCCAAAAATGTAACCAAAGTAGGGGAATAGGCAGTAGTAACCCCATCGTTACAAAACAATGACTTAAATAGTAATGACAGCGTTCGAGCCATTCTAAATCTATTAAATCCGATTGATTACAGCAGCTGTCAGTTTACTAGAAGTATCGGAGCCGTGTAAATCATGTCTTTCCATAGCAACTGAGTCACTTAAGAGTACTGAATGGTATGCAAAAAAAATCGACCCAGGCGGGAGTTGAACCCGCGTTCCACCCATACCGGAGGCGAACATATTTCAGCTTATCTGGATTTGAGACCCGCATGTGCTTACTAGATCAAACACGTTGAAGGTTGGTTGCTGACAGTTACGATAGGATTCTCCGAGGAAAGAGTGGTAGTAGAACGATGGCCTCACTGGTGTAGTGGTGGTGGCGTGCGCGCTCGGTATGAATGATAGATCGGGTTCGAATCCCGCCAGATGTCGAATGTTTTGCATAATACTCAGGACTTCTAAATGCTTATTTAGAATGTCACAACACTGCCAAAGACCAGTAAAATCAGTAAAAACTAAGAATTATAAAAGAATAAAGCCTTTTTTACATATTTACATTTTTACATATTATTGTGGGCCCTATTTCCCTAGCTAAGTCAGATTTTTTCGCGACTCTTTCAACGAAAATGTAAATAAAGCAGGAGGAAAAGCAAGGAAATAGGCGCTAATAACCTTACAGTCACAAAAAAACAACTCTAATGGGTAAGAAATTTTAAAAAACCGACAGAAAAAAAAGGAAAAAGGAAAAAAGAAAAAAAAGGAGAAAAAAGAGAAGAAGAGGAGGAAGAAAGAGGAGGAAAAAAGAGGAACCACCCGACCCCAACACCTAGGAAATGACTGACCACCCCTGTGATCAATGGGATGTAGGTCTGCGCCAAGTCACAGAACACACGCCAATCCAGTGCATTGACGTGTTTACGAGTTGGCTCCTTGCACTCAGCGAATCCTGCCGATAGGGGATCGCGGCCGAGTGGCTATAGTGGTACTCTGCGTTGCTCGACGGCGGGTTCGATCCCCCGCCCTCCTAACAACTTCCGACAATCAATAATGGGCGCCATGTGGAACTCCCCAACCTGCATACACATGGCATTGCAAGGAGATATACTCAACTCAGTATTCTACGGTGTACATGAAGAAGAGAAATCTTCAATCAAGCGATGCACGCGAGGAGTCGATTTGAATGCTAGAAGTACTGGGATCAACACGGTGAAGAAAACCCTGATATAGATCAAATGAAAGCGGCAGACTGAAAGAGGTTCGATTACTTCGGTAAAAAGGAAACAAATCCGTATCCGACCTCACTCGCTGGAGAAAAATATCCTCTTGATATTGAAAATTTCCTAGTATCTGAATGCCTTCGAGCCACTACTAGAAGCAATCAGGACGTTCTGGCCTCCTCAATCTCACCAAAGTGTCATAATGATAATGATTATAGCATCAAGGCAAATTTCTGGTCTTTTTGTTGCAGCAGATTGTACGTTTGATCTGGAGTTTTTCTTTCAAAGCGGAAAAACAATCCCTAATTGAGTGAGAAAGATAGCACTTTCGTAACTCGGAAATCGACCGATCCTCGTGTCAGCTCACCCTGCCGCCTGTCCACACAGTCCGTAAATTGGCCGAAGACCACTTGCCCGCGCATCCAAATTCAATTTTATTTTCCCCTGCTGCACCGTAGAGAAGCGGTCTTTTGAGAAAATAAGCATGGCGTAGGAATCAGCAAACATTATGCTATCGATTGATTAATGATAATACAAAAAAGAGCTCTATCCGGCGAGAAATATGCTCGTAAGAAACATAATTCTAGTTTGAACTTTATAGCGTTTGAAAGGGCCTTTTCGAAAACCGACCACGTACAGCTCTAGCCAGAGATTTGCGCTTTCGAATGATTACTAACACTCCTATGAAGAGTTTCCGTCCAGCGAGTGAGATCGGTTTATCATTCGAATCCAGCACAGAAAGTACCAAACCATGATGTAGATCAACTCAAAGTGACAGAATAAAAAATTATGACGATGATAATTATGAATATATTGGAATTTGAGCATAGTCTTGAGAAAACACTCGAAGTAGAGGTATAACATTATAAAAAATACCAGCCAAAGAGCAATCGAGTGTACAACACTGTAAATTCGGTGATAACTTCACTTTATTTACAATGTGAATCGTTCGTCGACGCTACCTCTTAGTGTGGGGACTGGAGCACCCACAGAGCATTGGCTAAAAGACGACGGGTTCTGCCCGACTGACGAGACTGTAAGGTCGAAACACTTGTAGCGGGCTGTACAAGAGCCCAGACCACATGACATGTTGGCTCAAATAATAATTATGAGAATAAAAAAGTTCTTCTTGATGAGCAGAAGCGAGGCCCAAAATATCTCAGTATGGGTCTTTACAGTGAAGATCCATCAATAAATGGCAATAATTACTCTTTAAAACTTATATTTTACTACTTACTACTCAAGTAGCAGATTATCTTTGGAGCGCACACCGCCAGCCGTTCTAGCCGTTATCCATAGAATCCACCTGCCAGTCAAAAATAGCCTCCGTCGCGGCTGAGTTCGTGATAAGTTTAACCCTAGTGGTATCGTGGACCCATGTTCTCTGCGTCGCTAGCATTCAAAGTGTTGCGTGTAACAATGGCGTCAAAATGGTGTCGCCATTGTCAGGCGCAGCACGCCGGAGATCAGACGCCATGGTTAGACGCACCGCGTTAAATTTTTCCAGGCTCTGAAGAGGACAAACGCGCCGAAACCTCAGCCGTTATTTTCTTGTATTGCATTATAGTAAATAAGTTCTACTATTAACATAGTCGGGAAAGCGCAGTGGTTAGTGATGCATTGTATCAAGAAGTAAAGTGATAAGCAAGGCGCTAGTTTGATCGTCTTCCTCGTCTGTCAGAGAGCACCTTAGATCGACTACTTTTGTTACTACAGTGTGAATCGTCTCAACCATCATTCTATGACATCCATAAAGAAGACGAAATCCTCAGCATCACCCAGACAACACATGGAATATTTGAAGATCTTTGTAGTGGAGGATGAATATTGAAAGACCATTCCCATCGAAGGCAAGAAGTGTTGGGATCCGCACAGTACTTTGCAATATCGGGTCACGTAAATAAATAACCAATTAGCAGCCTCGCTTCTGTTCATCAAGAAAAACACTAAATTATTCAGCCCGAGCTCAATAGATGATTGCTCGTGGGAATGTCTACGTGTTGCATCAGGTTTTTGAATTGTTCGAACGAGATCGGCTGAATGATAAGTGGATAAATATAGTAGATATCACAAAGATAAGTAAAGATATCTAGATATCCACGTTCGAAATGATCACAAGAAAGCCTCATTTGAATCGAACATATTTGCTGGAAGGCGGCTGTGGTTGCAACTACTTTTTCGACACTTACGTAAGCTCGGATAAATGACATATCAGGTCATTGTTTTGCTCATGAGAATAAAGGTTTCGTTCCAGAAAGCTACCAGTCGGCATAGAGCAAGTAAGGAACGACAGGATATGGCGGATAAGTGGGCTTCAGATCCACTGCAATTCGACGTTGACGTCAATTTTGATGATGACCTGGGAAATCCTATAATTGGAGAAGACGTCTTTCTCACTGAACCGTATAAGTGCACGGGTTAGTTCCCTTTATAAAAAAGACATCAAGTGCCGCGTTATAGTCTTTTGCAGTCTTTAGCGACCATGAAGACTTTTAAACAAAGATAAAACATGTTCATACGAGAAACTGCGCTGTATTTATCCCTGTGTATCGTGACACTGCTCAGTCACTAGTACATGCAAACACTTATCGGAAGTTTTAGGCTTCTTGAAGTTTTTTCTGTCAGAACACTTTTGCGCATAATCCTAGAATTCAAAGCGAAGCAGCACGAACAATCTAGCGATGCTGTTCTTTCAGAAATGTCTAATAACCAATCTGCCTTCCATAAAAGGATGGAGGCCTCAGTGAGCCAAGAAATACGGTATCGAACCAATAATCACGTTTTACCGCAAGGCATCGCTAACACTGAGCCACACTTAAAGTCACTACCATGGTTTGTAGTGGGATCTCTGTCCGAATAGTCGCCAGGACTAGTGGCGCGTTCGCTCAGTGGTGGGCAGGAGAAACTAAACGCGCATCAAGAGCCACCATGCGACTTCCAGAGACGATGGTGGATTCAGAGCATGGACTCTTTATTTCTGCAGCGGCGATTTAGTGAAGCTTTAATTTTGCAAAGCTGGCCAGATGCCTGCAATCAAGTGACTGGGAAGTGCATGGGAGGAGGTTAGAAATCGCCACCAATGGACAAGCTCCTCCTTGTTCCTTCGGGAGAGGCTGGCAAGCTACCTGTGAGTATCCAATCCCCACGTTCAAAACTCAGCAACTTATACGTTTGGTGAAATGCCAAAACAGTAAGAAATACGTGCATTTGCGTATTAATAATAATGCAGGGAGGATGAATGAAGAACGACGTCATCGGCCTGGCTGAGACAATGAGACTCCACCCATTTCATGATGAATCTAGTACTGGTGAAGAACTATTTCTTGGGACACGTACTGAGGATCCAACGGCTTTGTTTACCTCGCCGAAACGAGTTCAACTATGAACAGCGATCCATTCGAACAACTAAGAGCTCAGAACGGACGCTTACGAGTCAAACTACATGGATCAATGCCAGCTTCGACTCGACAATCTATGACGAAGTCGAAGTGGTTTATATGATTTTAGAAAGTAAAAGCCGTCCAATAAAGACCAATGTCGAACACAGCACATTTCAAAATCAAAGAACATGGTCGTAAAAGGGCAATTATAGAAGTCAGAGAAACGAAGGGAAAATTTATGAGATATATCTCTATAATACTCTTCAAATGTTCATTTAGTTGAAGGGTTCATATTTTAGACGAATGTATTTGTAAAGAACTGCTGCTCGGAGACGACCGCTTTCGAAATAGTTCAGATGTTTCTTCGAATAGATCTCCCCAGGTATTTCATACTCCTGAAGTTTCAGGGAGATTTTATTGGCATCAAAGAACTTCGTATCACTTGAACTTAGCATTCCAGTGCTTCTTTGTGTTCTAGTCACATAGTACGTACTGATTACCTTTATTGATTCAAGTTCGAATCTCTTAGATGTGTGAGAATACAATATTACAAAGAAGGAGTGGTAGCAGAGCTGTGGCCTAGGTGATCTAAGGGTAGGATGAGTATGGGTGAAACTCGGGTTGATACCTTTCCCCTATCCGCACCCATTTTCAGCCTTTTGCAATTAGAGCACTTCTCGCTCTTTATAGATATTTTAGTGATCATTCGATAGATCAAATCTCTGCAACCTAAATGCTGTATTTTGTTTTTGAAATGAGCTTTATAATAGGCTGAAAAGAGAGTTCTGGAGCACTTGTGAAAAAAAATTGAAGATTTATGCAGGAATCTCAAACAAAACAATAATAACTATTCTTCAAAATAAAGGTCATTGTTGTCTGAGCTGGTGGAAATGAGCTAGTACAGTTGTATGAGAAACATTATGCTGGGTTGCCAATTCGCGAGCACTCGACGATGGTCCATCTTCCAAAACAGCAGTCAACTCTTCGTTGTTTAATTTTACTGGACGTCCTGAACGACTTGTCTTCGAGGCCAGGATCTCTGGCATCAGAGCGTTGAAACCAGCGTTCAGTAGTAGATTTGCTTGTTGTGGCTTCCCGTTCAACTTCGTTGATTTCATCGACTTCTGTTAATAATTCTTTTGTCCAATAATGAGGCATCAAAACACGGACTTCGATTGTATCGCTGGGCATGGTGGAGGCTTGTAACAAAGCGAGAATAAAGACGAATAATATCTAGTGCTTCAATAGGAAAACCTCACATAGGAAACTGTAATATTACCATGATGTGTATAGGAGTATCTCGTGCCTATTAAACTGCTCCAGAACTTTCCTTCCAACCACAGTACTACGCCTGCAGTGAAAATTAAATATTACACCGTCCGTTCCAAGTGTTTTCCTAAGACCACGCTCATAGTTCACCATATCTCATGATTAACATTTCGCTAATATATCATGTGGTCTGTTAATGAGCTCTTTTACAGCCTGATGGTACACGTGTTCCGGCCTTGAGCAGCCTCGTCAGTCGTGTAATTCTGTAAATAGTTCGTCGTCGCCTACTCTTACTACGGGGAACTGGAGCACTCGAGAGGACTGGCTAGAGGCGAAGGGCTCTGCCCGACTGACGAGGCTGCTCAAGGCCAAAACACGTGTACCGGGCTGTACAAGAGCCCAGACCACATGACATGTTGGCTCAACTAATATTTATGGGGTATGCTAAAAATTAAATTTCGTTCCACACTCAAGCATTTTTCGACAAACAAAGTTTTCTGTTAAAATTAATGACCATTCCATAGCACAAATCTCGAAAAATTCAATGGCTTTTTTGGTTTCCTAAAAAAAACTTTCTATTGCGCTGCAACACTGAGATTAATATTGCATTTCACATGCGACGCGCATACCTTGCTTCCAGTATGTGGATGAATTTCCCAGCATTGGCATCAAGGCGTTGCCTTCTAGTATCCAGTCAATAGCTTAAATATCGAGAATTTCAATGGGTTCTTGTTTTTTGAAAAGAGATCTCTATCGCACTTTAGCAATAAAAATAAAGTTGTGTTGCACATTCGAGTATTTTTTGCTGGGCACAACTTTTCTTCCAGACTTTCAACAATAGTTCGATATCACAAATCTCAACGATTTCAGTGGCATACTTTGCTTGTGTAAACGATTTCTCAGTGCGTTGTTAAAACTAAAAGAATATATTGAGTTTCGCACTTTGGGCGCATTTTCTGTGGCGGTATGGAAATGGCTTTCGCAACATTGGCATCAAGCCATCGCGCTTTCTCAACATTCGCAACAGACGGCATCAAGCCACTGCGTCTCGACCCTCTTCAAAGTGTTCTCTGCTTTTCGTTCAATTACTTTATTTTTGTACATTGTTACTTTACCAGCTACCGAAAAAAGCAGTTAGCTTCTTATGAAAACATGGCGTGCTACAAGCCAAATGTCGGGAAAAGACATTAAATGAAGCTCTAGTTCTGCTCACAGGCTGTATGGCGATGCTACAAGTCTAGATGCCGTGACAGCGTCAGGGTTAAAGTTGAAAATTGGTTCAATAAGGCTTGTCTTCCCGCACACCCTTGACGGCAAGAGGTGAGCTCCAAGTGGGAAACCTAATTATTCATTTAGCTATGGCAACGCATCAAGGAGTCCTTTTCAAAAACTAAGCGTATTAATGAATTGTCGGGATTTGTGCTACCGAATGATCATTGATATTCTGATATAAAAGCTGTGTCAAGTGAAAAATTCCTGAGTGTGAAATTATTTTTTATTTCCACTGTCACAGCTTCATATAGAAGTCATTTGAGAAATAAATAACACCGTTCAAATCCTGGAGCTATAAGCAAACAAACGTCTAGTGAAACGTTAGAAAGAAGGGCATAATAGGTTTCTCATAATGGGCTGAAAAAAGGTGCAGTTAGAAAAGTACAGTTGGGTTTAAATCCCTCTTGAGGTTCAAAATTCTGTACATCACTTGACATTCTTGAAAATACAATAATAACATTATACCACTGCTACATAAGCGGTAAAGTAAAGAAAATGTTTACCGATCACATCATGTAATTCTACGAAATAACCTACTGGCATTTTAATAGAAGCCACAAATAATGAGGTCTGTTTGTATGATGTCGTAAAGAACTGTTCTTGGGTTACTGCGATCTTGTGATCTTGGTGATTGTTCATAGACAAGCAAATATATATATATATATATATATGCATGTATATATTTATGCAGTAGTTATACTTGTATATATGCATATTCACTTTACTTTTAGACACTTTATTACCCGTCTTCACGGCGTTTTTTTCCACTATGCTAGTCCCAGTACTTTTAACACTCCCTTTTTCGCCTTCTTCCTGAATGTCGCAGAATACTGATTGAGCGCATCTCTTTGCAGTTTCGAGGATAGCTATAGGCTGTGGCGATCCATAAGGTGATCGTTGCTAATTGCCAGAGTGCTGGGAGTGGGGTTTTCCCTATGGCACCTCAACGAGCATCACGACCACTGGGCCACGGTGTTCTCATATGTGCAAATATGTTTATATGCACTTATATACAGATATATGCTTATATATGTACATGTATATATTTGAGGCGCCGTGGCCGAGTGGTTGTGATGTTGGTCACGGCGCGCGTAAAGCCGCGCTTCACCCCCACTTTCCTACGGCAGTCAACAACAACGTCTTACGGAACGCCACAGCAAGGCTATCCTCGAGATTGCAAGGAGATTCATTCAACCAGTAATCTACGCCGATCAAGAAGAAGACGAAGAACGAATTAAATGTTAGAAGTACTGTATTCCCACAGTGAAAAAAGAAAACGCTGTGAGGACGGATCAAATAAAAGTGCTAAAAAAATATATATATGAGTAAAAGCCAAGTTACTGGCCGTTATAGTAAGTGCTAAGATCATTTCATTGTTAACATGGTCACGTTTGCAGCAATGTTCCCCTAATGCAACGGATTCTTTATGGAATTTCTATGTTGATCCTACATTTGCGGATCATGATTTTCCACCGTTACCACCACAGTCCTCATCATGGGAGGACATTTTCGCCGATCACTCATTTTCCTCGAGTGGAAACAACTTCATCAAGGTTCTACGATTTCTTCAGCTATACATCGCGTTGTTTTGAGTCAGCCTCTAATATATTAGAGATATAGGAAATCTTCATCGAGGATCGTCACTCACTGCAGCCCAGCGATGTTGTTGAGGCTGGATCACCAAAAATTGTGGAACCACGGAAAAAGTATGAGCCAACTGGATATCGGTGTAACTTTTGCGAGATACTTTTCTTTGTGTGCATTCTAGGTTCCAACGTTTTCGCGAAAAGCGATTCATATGTGATGAATGCAATCGATCATTTACAATGAAGCAAAATGTACAACAACATTTATTCCAGGTAATCTATTCAAATATTAACATTTTTCTTCACATTGGTTGCTACGTTTTCCAAATTCAGTCAGTCTTACAGTATCACAACCCAAATGGAAACAGTAAAACACCTGTGCGGAATACACCTAGGAGATTCCAGTGCACCAAATGTATGAAGGTAGGATCCCATCTAAAATTTGATTGTCTCAGGGTTTCCACTCTCTGCCACAAATTGCCTTTGTTGATGCTTTTTTGCAACTCTTCTGAACGCTAATGTGCGCTAAGTGTCCTAGGATTGCTAGGTTTCAAATATTTTTGTGATTAACGTGATTGCTGAGCGTTAAGGCGTGTAATGTTGTCATCTCCTAGGGCACATTATTTTTAACTTCCATAAAACTATCTATGAGCTGTCTAGCATCGACACAGAAACAATTTTTGAGTCTTAGATTTTTTAGCACGTTGTTTCAGATATTCAAATCACTTGATAAGGCTCAAAAACACGAAGCACGTATGCATGGTGAGAGAGCTGCTCCAGTTGTATACGCCTGTAAAGAGTGTAACAAGGTACCGCACTGTACAGTTTTCATTGCCCAAAGCTGATGCTTTCTATAATTGTAATCCCAAGAGTGCTAAATGATATAAAAAATTTTGAACATTGAGTGAGAATTGAACCTCAGCCTCACTCTTTTCGCTTTCGTGTGCTACCCACTGAACCGAGCCTCGTGTACTACTATTACTCTTTTGCTATACAAGGTATCACAGCTGAGCAGACAACTGCATATATGCTTGGCATAGTGAGCACGTATAGGCATTATACCCATTTCAACTGACAGCTACTGGACGTACTTAATCTGCACCCGGAAAGGGTTAGACGCGAGTTCTACTCTGGCCAGAGGTTCAATGTTTTGCATATCATCCAACATGCTTGAATTATAATAATGTAGTCTTAACATCAAAACATTACTATAAAAACTAGCAAATAAAGAACTGATGCAGATTACTGATATTTGTCATTACTGCAGGTCTACAGTGTACAAAGTCAACTAAAGGAGCACATTGACGTTGTTCATCAGTATGTGTACTTCATCAGTATATTTTAGTATTTCTTCAAGCCAAAATTACAATTATTCTGTAGAGTGCAGAATTTGTTAAAAAGAGAGTACTGACATACATTTGTTGATCGGTTCGATTTCTGGATGTACAACATTTGAGCTAAAATTACTTCTCCTAATACTTTACAATTTGCAATTGATTCATAAACGGAGGATAAAGATCTAGCCTGTTTGCTAGGTGATCCTCCTTGATATCGTGTTTCAGCCCAGTTTTTCCAAAAATTTTGAGTTGACTTTGCAATGTCAAATCGAGCGTTGTACAGGAGAAATGCAACACGTAGTCGTTTTGGACGCTTCTATAGCACTGCTACAGTCCTTTTCAGGAGTAGTTCCCTGTAGTCGTCGCTTATCGAGGCGCTTCTCACAACAGCACGTCCTCTCATACCCAAAAAGCCACGAGCATAATATTCCGAGCTTGAAACGTAGGTTTGATTAAGCTGGCGGGTCTGGCATGTTATTATGGCCTACTACTCTAGTATCCTATCCTCTGGGTAAAGCTTTGAAGCTACCAGGACATTCTTCAACATGCCACAGACTTTTGGTAATAATACGATCTGGAACTGAAAAAAGGAGCAAGACGATAGTGCGAAAGAAATCATGAGGCAACCTAGTAGTTAGCTATTTTTCCAGCTACGCATGATCTCTACGAAAGGACGCCATAATTCTGTAGGTGTTATCACCTCCACAGCTCAGTGTTAAACCCAACTGTGTACTCAATCGTTCTATATGAAATTCCGACATGACGTCCACTCTTTGCCTCTCTACTCTAAATAGATAGCAGCTCTGTGAACAAACTTTCGAAACTGTCCCCTATCGCAGGATGAGTCATAGGATGGGATGAAAGGGCAAAACTGAATCTTTAATTCTCTCTCAACTACATCAGTCTGAAAATCTAATCTTGAGACACAGACCGATGAATTTCTCCATCTTGTCATTATTTCTGGCTTTCCACAGCACGCCATTCCATACTGCTTAAATTTATCTCGTTCGTAATCACATTATGACATTAGCCACAGATATTAGGTCGTTTTGAAAGTTCTGCACTAGAGCGATAAACACTGAAGTTATTTATTAGAGGTAATCAAAACTGCATGATCTTGGTATCGATCATATGCATTTTTCTGCTAACATTTTAGTATACAACTTGCTTATACTTGCTCTAAGATAGAGCTGTCGTGGGAACAAATTTGCTTGCTACTCATGCGCGAAATGGTTCATAAGGGAAACTTCAGTGAAGCAACGTGCAAGATTAATGGAGCTTGGGGCGCTGATACAATTACAGAAAGGTCGATCTGAAGTGGGTCGCAATGTTCAATGCTGGAGAGAGCAGTCTGGAGGATCAGCCCCGCTTAGGCCGTCCTCAGGTAGCTCCACTAATCTTGCCCGTCGCTTCACGCTTTTTCCCTACGCGCCCTTCGTGCATGAGTATCATCTGTGTTACCTGTCTTCCTGTTGATCGTCGAGTGACTCGAGCGAGCACCAGCAACACTTCCATTTTACCCTATCGAGTGCAAGAGCAGCCAGCGAGTATTTCTCGCTCTAGGGATTCGCTAATTTATTTTTAGTCTATTCGTGAAGAAATCGCAGCATCAAGTCGGTGGTCTTCCTTTAGAGCGCTTGATATCCCGAGAAATCCAGTCAGTAACAGCTCTCATCCATCGGTTGTCGTTGTAGCGCATCACGTGTGCGACCCACGTTTTTCGATATCCTGGCGTAAAAGACGACGTCTTCGATCTTCGATCGCTGACGTAGATCGAAATTTCGGATTCTTTCTCCCATCTGCAAGATAGAGATACTCCTAGCATCGACCATTCCACTGCGCGCTCAATGACGCCAAGTGATCTTTCATCCTGCTTACGTAGCGATCAGGTTTCGGCTGCATAGTTAGGGCAGGGATGATCATGGAGTTAAAAAGGTGGGCACAGAGTGGGATGTTCTGTGTTCTCTTCACTACATCTTCGATGCTTTTAAATGTTCCCCAGGCCGCTCGTTTCCTCCTGCTCAACTCTGGAGCTAGGTCGTTCATCATGTTGATTTCACGGCCTAGATGGACGTAACTGGAGCATTCGGAGATTTTTGTTCCGTTGAGCGTGAATGGGGCATTCAAAACCCATCCGATCCTCATAAACATCGTTTTCTTTAGATTTAGTTGAAGGCCAATCTCTCCACACGCGTTGTCGAAATCCGTCAACATTCTTTCCGCTTGGGTGATGCTTGGTGTTATGAAGACGATATCATCAGCAAGCGAAGATGGTTTGATTGTCGATCGTCAATTTTCACTCCCATATCGTCCCAATCTAATGTTCGCATGACATTTAGAGAGTGGAAATAAATAATTTTGACGAGATTGTATCGCGTTGATGAACTCCTTTTCTAAAGTAGATGGTAATATTGTTGAGAATGGCGATATTTTGGTCGTGAGTGCTCTATATAGCTCACGAGGGATCATTATGTACCGAGTAGGGACAGCCTGGTTGTGCAAAGCCTCTATAACCGTTCTGTTCCCACTGAATCAAAGGCTTTCTTCATATCGATTAAAGTGAGACAGAGTGGTTGTTTATACTCCAGTGAAACTTCAATGTATCGTGATCATGTGAATGTGGTCTGTGGTACTGAAACCTCTTCGAAACCCTGCCTGTTCGCATGGCTGCCCTTCGTCCAGTGTTCTGTAAATCCTGTTTAAGATGACTCGAGTAAAGAGCTTATAGACAACGGACAGCAAGCAGATTGGGCAATAAATGCCTATGTCGTGAAGGTCTCCCTTTTTGAACAACAATACGGTCTTGCTGGTTTTGCATTGAATAGGGACCTTCTGACAGGTAACAAGTGAAGAGCCGAGCCAGGGTGTTGATGACAAACTGGCGGCAGGTTCTTCAGGTGTTCTGGTCTGATCCTGTCTGAACCGGTGTTGTTCTGTTCCTCACCGACAATATAGCATGCCGGATTCCGGAAGGGAGGACCGGTGGAATGACATATTCATCCTCTTTCAGTTTATATGACGGTAAGAGGACATGGCTAGCGAAGAGATCCGAGTAGTACTGGCGGATGATTTTCTTCATTGCCCTTCTAAAAGCTGTAAGTGTACCATCAGGAAATCGGAGTGCATTCATCTTGGTCTTATAACTAGCAAACCCTCGCTGGGCTTTGCGAATGCTCTTCGCAGCTGCTGCAGCTTCTGTACTGCTTCTCGTCTCTTTTTGAGGTCTTCTTTTATCGATTCTCTGCAGCGTTTCGCAAGTTCGGACGTGAGGGTTCAGTTGCCTGTAGCTCGTGCAATTTCAAGTTGACGTATTAGCTCGAGTTTCTGCGAAGACTAAGGTAAAGATATACCGCGAGCCGCTTTTTGTTCTTCGTTGATATTGTCGACAACGGTATCTTTCCAGGAGCCGGCTAATGATTTGAATACATTTCTTATGGCAGTTGCGGGACTTTGTTGTTTGGGTTTGGCGGATTTCTCTCCTTTCCGCGAAAAACGGAACGTTGCGCGAAGGAGGCGGTGGTCTGATCCCGTGTAGAACTTAGGAACAACAGCGACATCGGTTAGGCAGTATGCTTGAGTAGCAAACAAATTTGTTTCCAAGATAGCTCCATCAAAGTAATTATAGAAACATTGTATGCTAAATGCGCAATTTAACGAGACCAAAAATCATGCAGTTTTGACTGCTAAAACTTAGGGAGCGACCTAATAATCTACGAAGATCTTTCGGTGTCTTCCACCTTAACAAGACTGCTGCATTGGATTGAAGTGGTTGTAAGATAACACGATCTCAGATCATTCACCTCTGATGCCATCATCAACATATTCATCTTTTGATTCCAAAGTCTGTTTCACAAATATGCTTGATTCCAACTTCTCATGTTTTGTGGTTAGCGAAAATTATCGGGACTATTCGCAAATTGACAATATCTATTACATAAGACATTCGAAGTTCAGCTCATGATCATTATATCTCTATTTTCCACTTTCAAATATTGTGCTTGCTCAGTGCTATCGTATGGGATGGGTTGAAATAAGAAATACCGATAAACACCTAGCGTAATTTATAAAACGCTTCCGAATACTGACGGCAAAATGGCTAATGGTAACCTAGTAAGATAAATGAACAACGAAATAGGTGCTTATAGATGGATCAGTAAAGACTTTCTATAACAAGACGATGTTCTCAACAACATGACTATCCATCGAAAACTTATATTCACACTTTTTGCATATGACCGTGTTTTACTACTTGTATAGTCGCCATGAAAACTCTTCCACTGACACTCACCTTGAACGTTTCTTTTGATCCACTTTTACATTTTACTACTCAATATGCTGATCGACACACCCAGAATGGCTTCTTTCTAGTATTTTCTATTCTGTACGATCATTGAAGAACTACCCTCTAGACTACTGTTTCATGTATTAGATTTTTTTTTGGAAAGCACGATATGTTCAAGGAAGTTCCATCTTGATCGTGGCAAAATATCACTGAAGTAAACAATGAAAAGTTTACGTTGAAGTAGATAACTTTTCGATGTATATCGCAGTATTTCCCAGCATTGTGATTTTCTCTAAGAGATTCTAATATTTCATCATTCTTTCCATTGTAATCCAATTCATAAGCGAAATAAATCAGCCTTCGTCTACAACTGTCAAGCTGATAAGATATAATAGTACAGTCATAGTATTCAAAGAAAAAAGTGAGCGAAAAAAATTAGACTAGATTGAACAAACATTAGCAGCTTGGTCATCGTAATTCTACGAAAGTTTGAAATTCTATTCTCTGGACAGGAAGGCCCGCGAAATCTTATAGATTAAGAGGTGCCTATCAATTTCACATTCAACTCGCATTCACTACGATGTTGGTTCTGTAAAACGAGATATACACGGGGGATTTCCTTCTTGTTGTTAACATTTTCGATTCTCTTCCGAAAAAACTGTCAAAATGCGCAAAACAAAGCTGTTAAGAAACCTTCGTCCATACAAATGTGAACATTGCGATGCGAAATTCGGCCGTTCCGGTGGTCTACGTCGCCACTACATTATGGTACATGAGCAGAAGAGGTATATGTGTCCGTATGAAGGATGCGAGCACCCTGGTTACAAGTGTACAAAGGTGTGTAATATTTCCTTTCTTCACATAACTGACAGAAGTATGAACAGGTCTTCTTAAAACCATTCTATTCACTATACAATACTCAAATATTTGTGAATTATTGGTCACATGGAGTACTTGGTTATTCATGCGGACATTGTGATTTTACTTACTTAGATTCTTGAATGATCCACTTTCTCAAGGATTCTGTGGCCTGCGTATTGGTATTTTGCTCGTTGCTTGGTTGAGTAATTTTGGAGCTGCTGCGATAACCCTATTATGGTTTATTAAGTTTTACAACGACCCGCGTCCTACCACGCCGCTCGGATGTTTGATGAATAAGACTAAGGATTAGTGGTTTATTTCATACGAGACATCTAGCGCGAGCAATCTTGAACCTCGATATATTTAGATTGATTTATTGAACAAATCAATCCGCACATGAAAAAAAAAGAAAAAAAAATTGGAGGAGCCCACCATTTTTAGCTGAAAAAATCCATCAATAATTGTC
This sequence comes from Parelaphostrongylus tenuis, assembly GCA_019055375.1. Classification (NCBI taxonomy): domain Eukaryota; kingdom Metazoa; phylum Nematoda; class Chromadorea; order Rhabditida; family Metastrongylidae; genus Parelaphostrongylus; species Parelaphostrongylus tenuis. Next base: position 12,744 of record JAHQIW010005130.1, on the reverse strand, counting down.
AGAGTACTCTGCTGTTGCACTGTACTACTTCAGACATCATTTTTCTCGCAGTGATCCTTGCAGCAGTGATACTATTTGCCCGCAAAATAATGAAAAGCAATCCATCATCTATAATCAGGTTACTAGCAGCAGTTAAGAACATTCAAATCTTCGCTTGGTGCTGTAGTCCTTGATCTCAAAGAACCTAGCAGCGTGAACCATATGCTGCGATTCGTGCCACTCATTCGTCGCTAATGTAATCAAGCTTTTCGCGATACCTCCAATCATCTGCTTAGGGGCAAGGTTTCCTACTTCTTTCAACTGTAGCGCTTTTTTTTTATCACTGCAGCGCTGTAAAATTAATTTCCGTGCTTAACAGATGCCTCTAACATTTAAGGTTGGACATATTAATCAGATAATGGAAAGAATGGCACACGTCTACAATTATGCGCTGCGTTTTATTTTGTTCATACGTAAATTCATCAATCACATGAGTTTGCTCCACTCTTTGAACAACAAGCGCTAGTGAAGAGGAAATAATGCTGTACGATTTCAACGACAAATGTTAAAAGATCAGTCTTAGTACGAGCTCAAACAGAATTATTATCAAAGACGATGAGCGTGTTATGTCCCAGTGAAATGGGGCAATTGTGAATGCTCCAGATATGTGCGTGTCAGGAGTGAGCATGATAAACGATTTAGCTCCATAGCAGAGCAGGATGAAGACTCGCGAAATCAGTAATTTCTATAGTAACATCGAAAGCTTTTTTGCATGATTCCTTTTGGCATCTAGTTCATGGATCTCACCACTTATTGCGTTCGAATCACTTCCTCGCATCCACCATCGTCGAAGGTCATTGAAGACTTTTCATGCAGATGCCGGTACTATTGAGACCGTTATAACTCTAAGTTTCATAGGATGCTGATAAACATAACTCTTCTTTGAAACTTGAGATAGCCTCAACAAAACGTCTTTACATGGATTAGAGGAAGCGAACTAATTTCAAATAAGCCTGGTACAGATTTCTCGGTGGTCCCAGATGGATGACAATCAGACACAGCGTCGAACGAACACCATGAAGTGGGAGAAGTACCTCAGCTCTGAGCACGACTGCATCCTGTTCGACTCTGCGGCTCTGCCTGTTTTGAAATACACGTCGAAGTCTGGACTTTGAGTAAGCACGCTCATGGATCACTCAGTGCTATCGAACACGCAATCAAGAGTAGTGGCAGACGTATTCGCATTACAGTAAGTACGGTGGAAGATAGGAAGTCCTGACCAAGACTAAAATCAACAATTACAGACGATGGCATGTCAAAATCTTTCAATGAGATAAAACTTGAAGCATCTCAACGACCATAAATGAGAAGGCCACGTCAGCAACCGGATTCTACTGGATGGTGGTTGCGAAAAGGATTCCCACTAACTGGATGATTATATTTCTTCATGAAGAGCCTATAAGAAAAGGATGCTCATCATGTCCATTGTCTGTAAAAAACTCAATTTATGCTCTTGACAAGGTCAAGGAGACAGAGAGGATTTGTGCTGCTTCATGAGGAAGAATTCCTGTTGGCACTAATAGAATCACTGACAGTGCCAAATTCACTAACTCAACACTATCGAAAGTGTCACAGAATCATCCAAGTATACAGTATGTGAGCGACGAAGTCACAAGTGGGTTGGAGTAGGGTTCTTTTGTAAGCGAATTCTCAGCCTTCTGTTTCTTCACCATAATACCAGTCCTATCCCTGCTTCTTATCTATATTATCTTTTGCCTATCGACATCTCTCTATTCGTATTCTCTGCTTCATCTTCGGACATAAATTCTAATACTATAAAGTCTCCAGCAAGGTAAGCCAAAATCAGTTCAACATTTTTATCCTCCAGATAAGAGTAAACTGTGTCACGTCGAGCGTAGATGCCAGTCACTATCAAATTCTTTTCATAAACGGGAAATGGAGACCGCTGTGTAGAAAGTTATTCACAAGAGCCCTTAGACCACAATGCAAAGGTAAAGCTCACGGAGCAGTTTGTGGGAATAAATGTGGATTCCGGTGGCTGGCTCAACTTATTTTATCAATCAACTGCATTAGTATTTTCCGTTAGACAGGAGGAAATGAGCAGACGATCCACTAAGCTGGACAAGAACTTTTGATAAGAGTGTTAGTAATCATTCGAAAGCCCAATTTTTAGGCTACTGCGATACATGCCCTTTTTTTATAAAGTTTTTTTATAGCGCTGTAGCATTCAAAATTAAATTATGGTTTACGCCCGCAGCGCGCTTTCATTTTATCATGCTCATAATTTGATGAAAGAACGTTATCAGATCTTCAGGAATCATAGTCAAACGCCTTATCAAAAAAATCCACTCCACATGCAAAATGCACTTGTGCAATCTATCGATCGCGCTATCGATCACAGCCAGCACACATTAACCGAAAAGAAAATGCGCAGCCTATGTAAGACTTGACCTTATTTTGTTTGCTACAAGGTGGTGAACCGGGCTTCTCAGAAAATAAGTATATTGTTGGAATCTTCGAAACATGCGCTACGAGTGGTTGCTCATAATGCAGACTCTGTCCTGCCGAAAATACGCTTGTGAAGAACACAAATCTTTTCTTCTTGCTACATCGCTCTAAACATACTCTTTAAAAAGCATACATATTCTTGAATTCTCCAAGATTTGAGCCATCGAACAATTATTAGTAGTTCAAAGAAAGTTTCACCCAGCGAAATAGAAGCGTGATAAGGTACTTTTTCGTTTGGTAACACATATTTTCAATCCTATTCCCACGCTCTGCAAAAAGTTTCAATAAAGAATGTTAGTAATCGTTAGAAAGCTTCAATCTCAAGCTTCAATCTTAGGCTACCGTTGTACGTGGCTGGTTTTAAAAGGTTCCTTGTATAATGCTGAAAAATTCTAAGTAAAATCATGTTTCACACGCACATATTTCTCGCAGAACACAGCTCTTTCTTTAGAATAGTTATAATCGTTCGATGTGCCATTATCCCTCGAGTGAGACCTCTCTTACATTGAGGTATTGGCACAGTCGAGGGGCACCTTGTAGTGCGTTGCATAAGCGCTCATAACAGACCTCATGAAGAGCTCAAAACACGCTGTCACGGTGCTCTAAGTTTGCGAAGTCGAATCTCAGTAACTGATGATCAATTTGTCTTGAAAATTTTGTCTCAGTGTTAAAAGATTTCAGGCACTAGCTGCTCATATCCGTTCAGTTCATACGTTGGAGCGACCGTTCTCGTGCTTTTTTTGCGAGAGAACTTTTGTTCGCAAAAACGACCTAAAAGTCCATGAACTAAGGCACTCTACACAAAGTGACTTCATTTGTGGCAGGTGCAATAGCGGTGAGTTCACTTTTTCTCGGAGTTTTCTGCCACTCATTCTTTCCTTTTCGACTGAAAAGCATCAGACTGCTTTTCCTTACGTCCATCGTCAATATTTACTACTTTTAGTCATGAATAATGATGCTGATACTTTCACACCATGACATGTATTCGTATATTACAGCATTCCGTCGAATGGTCTATCTGCAGAAACATCAGAAGCGATGCACAGGTGAGCCAAGGCGGCGAAGATTCAAGAAGGTGAGTTGATGACTACGTGTTCTCGTCTTTGGAGAAATTTGGTGTAAACCATAATTCTAAAATTCTGTTTTTTAGTCTCCATGTGGAAGCAGTAGCACCATATGTGCGACACCTTCTCACACAACGACCCACGGTGTCGGCGACGAGAGTATGACAAGGGCAACAGGCGAATACCACAGCAACGAGCAGTCACTGCCAGCAAAGTTTCCACGCGTTACAGAAGACGAGTCACCGGAGAAATTGAACCGGTCTATGGTCAGTGGGATACACCTTATCAATCCGTTTCGTAAAAACTCTCAGAGGTTATCTAGAGATTGTTGACAAATTTTGGTTTTGATTGATGCAAATACTACCAAACACTTCGCAATATGTGCACAAGTGTGCAGGAGTTGAACATACGCTTATCAATGAACACTCCCTGGTTTCTTAACCCATAGCGCCCCGTGTGGACGTTGTAGTAGCTCGCTGACCCAGTGGACAATACTGAGAATTATTTCAAGCTCAGTGGGTTCTATGAATTCTTATCGTACTATGTATATTTAGTCGATTCCTAATTGAGCGTAGGTAAAAATAGAAGGAGTGAAATCGGAAAAGACATTTTCCACTTCCAGTGATCAGCAAAAAGCCGCTTTTTGGATAGATTCATCAACCAATACTTCAAAAAGCAATCATCTGTTGTTTAGTTCAGATCCCTGTAGTTAATACGCGAAATATGCGGATAAAACACCAAAGTATCACCATACGTTGTGCAACACTTTCAAGTACTGACAACAGTTCATGTGCATAATAGACCACCTCGGTAGCTGACGAAAATTCATAAACTTCTAAAGGCGTCTCCACTGACCTTACTCTCTGGGTCGCGCACCACTTTTCTTGAAAGCAATAATCTCTCGTCGAAATTGAGAGATCAAATGAGAAAATATAGAGAAGACATCCTCTCAAGTACGACACCAGCCGTAGCATCTTTGTTGGAAAGCTACCGACTAATTATAAGAAGTCTAGAAAAAAATTACTATATATCAAAACAAACAACCGAGAAGAAAACGGCAACTTTTTGCTGTCATACCGGCTACTCCCGCAGTTTGATATGAGACCTATGGGTGTCACTCGTCAAGAGAATGTTAAATAAACTGCTTCACTTTCATGACTATATTTCACATAAAATTCGGTTACTAAGAAGAGCATCAATGCTTTCTCTAATGATATGTGAACTTTGAGATGTTGCATATATGGCAGCATAAACTGTTCAATGATGCATGAATTGGTAATGATGTTTTAATGAAACACATGAAAAGAGTTGCGTTAAAGGACCGTCATTTGGAAAATTGTCGTGATGATGGCATGTTGCTGAATGAAGAAGAATCTGAAATAATCGAAAATGACTCCATAAGGGAGGAAGAAATACGGGAAACGCAGACCACACCTTCGAAACATGTTGGTCTTTTTAATTCTAAAGCTCTTCTCAATTTTTCATTATTTCTCTTGACGCAGATGTCTACTTCTTCTACTAATAGACAGCTCCACTTTACAAAATCTGTCTCTATATTGCGTTCTGATAGTTTTTACCGTCAGAGCACACATCGAAAGTCTCCCAACACCACTTCACGTCAATGTGGCAGTAATGACAAATCTAGGAAATCACTATTTCTAAACCTAACTTACAACTCAACTGCTGCAACACCATCAAAAAAAGGACAAACGAGACCTTTTTTGAAGGTGATAGGAGTCTTTTACGTATTGATCGTATCATTCTGATGGTAATGTTAATATTTTTGAGTGAATATTTTCAGCTACCGGTAAAATCAGCTCATAAAAACAGGAAAGATTGCACTGGAGATTTGATGACGAATAGATATGCACAAGCGAATTCGGAAGAAAACGCTAAAAACGCTGATTTCATAGAAGATGGAGAGGTTCGAGAGCTTACAGTGCTGGTGGGCAATGGTTCTTTTCTCTAGAAAAAATTTTGTACTTCGTATAATGGACGATGAATGTTTGCAAACTTAATGAAATACAGGGTGCGAGGAAAATTTTGATGAATTTGTCTTTTGTTAGTCCTAGCATTGATACAATGTTTTTTTCATCAATTTAGATACTTCTATTGAATTCTTTGTGTAGTTTTGTCCGGAATGTAATTTTATTCATTAACCTATTTTCAGCTGTGTCTGGGTTATTAATCGTAAAAATGACGCATCACAATAGTAAAGGTGCAGAAGGGAATGCAAACGGCCGGTATTGTTAGAATAACTGGTTTCAAACCAGCATGTGTCTAGAGAGCAGTGAGACATTCCAAAGAGACTGAAGAAATTGAGAAGCGTCCTTGACAAGGTCGTTCAACCATCGCGTCTACTCCGGAAAACATTAGAAGATCCGTCGCCAAGTTCAACGAAATGCGGAGCTTTGATGGCAAAATGACAAAGAAGCTCCATATCTGCGATGGATCGCTCGAAACACTGTCAAAAATACGCTGAAGTTGGCAGCTACAAAATCGTCGTGATCAGTCTCTAAACAGAAAGATGAAAGAAAAACGGCTTCAAAGGCTCGTCGAATGATTCGTTTGTTAGCTGGTCCTCGTTTGTTCGAGGCGCTTTTTACGAACGAAAAGATAATCACGGTCGAAACACTCCACAATCGCCAGAATCGACGTCAGCTTCTCAGCAATGGTTAGCAGAAGTCCCCAGTAGCAGAAACTTGGACCACAGTCACTTTCCAGCCTCCGTGATGGTCTGGGCCGGCATTTGCATTACTGAAAAGACGCCGTTGGTCTATATGAACAGAAACGTCAAAATCAATGCTGCCAGCTCTAACAGCAAATTATACGGAGCTTACTGAAGCTCTGAACCACTCGAAACTTGGGGCCAACGAATTTACGCCTCAGCAGGACGGGGTTCTTGCGCAAACGGCCCGCTCATCCATTACTACCTGTCAAGAGCTGTTTATAGGCTTTTAGGGCAAGCACATTTGGCCGTCAAATTCTCCGTATCTCAACCAAGTGGATTACTCCGTCTGGCCCATAGTAGAAGAATAACTCTCGGCTACTCTCTACACTAGCGAAGACGAGCTTAAAACGGCTTTGACACGCGCTTGGGACGAAATACGGTGGAAACGTATGCGAGCATCGTTAGAAATTCTCACAAACGACTTCGTAAGTGTCTAGACGACAAAGGAGGCAATTTTGGAAATTTATCATTAGCTTTTGTGTTTATTATCACGGAAGATAACTGAGAGCTGACTTGTTGAGAAAATTGCCAGAACTTTCCCCACATCCTGTATAATAGGCTTCCCGGCTGTTATTTTAGTTATTTGCTCATTATATGCCTATTTGTTTTTGAAGTAATGAGTATACATTACAGAAAAATGACGCGAAAACTTCATCTAAAACGAACTTAGAAGAAGCACCCGTTGTGGAGAAAGAACAACGAAAGGAACGAATGTCACGGATCAACACTAAATTTGAACCTCGTGAATACGCTGTAGCGCCGATCAAACGTTCATTTGGCGGAAGACCTGCTTCTTCTGCAAAGCCATTTTTTTTCTAGGATCAGAATGAGTCCTACAAAGAAGTCGTAGGAGCCGTTGAATTCTTATTTGTGATTTTCGTCCCAATTTTTATCCCTTACCTGCATGGCCTTATTTATATTCAAAATCTTCCTAACATTATTCCCATTTATGCAATTATAGTGTCCAATGATTTTTCTACATCTGCTCGTTAAAGACTTTTATTGTCCTTATTGGCTGTTATGCAGATTAATGAACAAATTTGAATTGTGTGAAAATATCATCATCGCGTATCCAAAAATTTCTCCGCAACTATCAACAACATTTTGTTAGTGGAGAGGGAAAAAAAATGTCATTTGGACGAAGATCGCTGATTTTGGATCGATTCATTCTGCTTATATCAAATCGAAGATGTTGGTAAAAGATGAACCATTTTGCGTTGACTGACAATATCAGTGAAAACGAACAGGAAGACGTGATAGAGTGGTTCTACAACTCTTCTGGTCTCTTCCCCGGATTTTTTTCCAGCAATGACCCTGCTCTTTATAATTATCACGGGCTAAAGTACTTCTGAGGTCAAGACATGTGAACTGCTGAACAAATGGAAGGTAACATTGTGTTTTGGTTTAAGGCATTTAATGCATCCATGGAGTCCGGTTGAAAAGCAAGCAGCAGTTGTTATTTTGGTTTGAAATGACATCGAGATTGCATCAGTTATGGCTTGACTATAACTTCTGTAACTGCAGACTTCCACCAAGTCGTAACGGACGCATAACTAAGGCAGTGAACATTCGTATTTAGCTCTGACACTTAGAAACCTTTGTATTGTTGTTGTTGTTGAGGTTCAAATGCTGGCGTAAAACTAATTCCAGCCATTTTACTCATACAAAGAAAGATATCGTGTATTACTATTAGACCGGAACATAAATAATCAGAACATTTATCATTAGTACAATTACTCAGAATTACAACATGCCTCTGAAACCAATCTGAAGATAAACTAAGAAAAAATAAAGGATTATGCTTTAACATTAAGTAGTCTACCCCTATAAAGTCCTGTTCGAAAACAATCGAAGTAAAGAACACTGAAAGAAAGAAGTACCACGAGTGTAACAGATAATAATCTACCTACTCTACGAGATTGTGTGAACAACAGAACACTCTCGAGTGAAGGCTTATTGAGACTCAAGGTAACCCCACATAAAAACTGTATCGCTTAACCGTTTCACGATCACGGCGAATTTCGCATGGCGTGCCCTTCGGACCATCTGTCATTGAAGCGCAAATGGAATGAGCATTGCAATCAAGATAGACGGTCTTGTAGAACAATGAAAAAGGCAAGGGGTACTAGGTGCTTGAGATTACCGCTCTACTTTTCGACTCCTCCATCTTCTTTTCTTGATTCAAAATTCGTTATTTGCAACTTGTACAGACTGGACATGATCTGCTCATGCTCCTACGCTTTAAAGGATATTGCTTGTGGTTAGAAAAAAGCCCATACACGTAAAATGTCCATTTTGAGGAAGCACTGGCAGTTCGCATCATAAATTTACATGAGTTTCTCGGGTGATATGCCTGTTCTTAACCTCTAAACTTTACTACGCATGAAAGAACATACCCGCCGTAGAGTTCGAAGAACGGTATAACTTGCTCAAAATCGAAGTGTTAATACTTCCGCTACCACAACGCACCCAGATGGCCTGTCCAACGACCAGCCCCAGTACAGATACCGTACTCGACAAGCCGTCGACTGACATAGAAAACTATTCAAAGACACATACAATAAACAGAACAGAACAGCACAGAAACAGAACTATTCACATACGAAAAAGCGGTTAGTAAAGAACATGCTTCGAACGGCAGCCAACACATGCATCGGGAGGAGCAGAAAGTAGAATCCGTGAAACTGGCTCGGGAACAGCCACTTCTAATAGATACAAATTTGTAGCCCCTCGGCTTAGGTTTAGAGGAAAAACTACGCCTCCGAACGAAAACTCGAATGAAAGGAAAGTCCCGTTCATTCTCCCGTTCTTTTCAAATGAGATTAGTACAGCTATAAAACGCTGTTTGAAAAGAGCGGGTTTAGAGCAATCGGTGGCCATTATTGAGATACCATCGAATACTCTAAGACGCCAACTAGTTCACAACCGCTTATATGACAGTCTCTGTATAATGAAAGATTGCAAAATATGTCCTAACGGCAGAGATGGTGATTGTATGGGTGTAGGTACTGTCTACTCTTGCACAGCGTGTAGCGATAAACATATTGGGGAAACAGGAAGGCCGCTCTATGCCCGCATAGAAGAACACCTAGCTGAGAAGCGTCTTAATAGACGGAACACCCCGCTAGGGACGCATAGAGAACACAGGGACATGACGGAGCTGATTTTAAGATCGGAGTCACCATCCTTGCGAAGGAACAAAAACATCAGCGCGAAAAATTCTGGAAGCACTATGGATTAACACCACCAATCCAACCATATAGACCGCAGGAAGGAGGAATGCATCATTATCACTCGTGATATGAATCAGTATATAAGACTGTTGTTTTGATGGGTAGGGTGCATTCCGAGCCTATGTGATTTCCTTCCGGTGATCTCCACCTGGATCACTCAGTGGAACACATACAAAAAGCGGTATGTTGAGAGTTGATTTTGTGCTTGATGCGAGTGAAATCTAGGTCTGGTGGCTTTTCCTAAAGGAGTAATGGAGGTGTTTGACTGATTGGATTACGGACAATTTGACCTTTCCAGGCTCTGAAAGAAGGCGAACTGCCGAAACGTCAGCTGTCAAATAAAGTTTAATGTAACACCTCGTGCTTGGCTCAAAGAAGAAAATCAGGAATTATATTGAAGCATGCCGAGGTTAGATAGACAGACGGTCTTGATAATATTCAAAGCAAGTTCTGTGCGGCAAAATAGGCCATAAAACACGTAAGTATTGGAGTCAAGATGTACGGCCCTAATTGCGAAGCAGCGCACGTAGTGGAATTTATGCCCATGGTCGTGAAAGGTTTAAGCGAAGAAGTATGAAATCTAACAATAAACAACGTTCATGTACCTATTAAATCTATACTACATTCATTATCAAATCCTATTATGCCGATCCTACACCAACACTCAACTAATAGTGCAGCTTTATCTCCTTCTCTTAATGTTTTCACCATTACATCGCCACAACAGGAACTGCTCCGAGTAAGCAAATACCTTCATGAAGTACCGCTTTACTTGCCGATAAAAGCAAAAGCCTTGGCACGGCTACCTGAAAGAACTCACATAAAGTAATTTCGCAGAAATAAGAAAGGGTTGTTTGGGTCAATTAATACAAAGTATGCCAAAACGCAGACAACTGAGATATATTTACTATTAAACTGTACTATAGAAACCCTCCAACAGCACTCTCCTGACAGTAAACAAGTAAAAAAAAAGATGGCAAAGTGCGTAACACAGCACTTTCTCTATGAAATTCGTTTGTTGCATCCATCGTGGATGCAGCTCGTTGCCTGCACGTGCATAACAAAGAAGTAGCCGATACCTATATGGGAGACGGCGACAACTTATGAATCGATCTCATTCGCTGCACAGGAAGTTTTCATAGGCGTGTAAGTAATCATTCGAAAGCCTAAATCTCTAGCTATAATCCAAATTCGCTGTTTCACAATCACCTTTCGCCTTCATTTTTATCACGCATATAATTTGATGGGGGCACGAAAGTTTTTTCTATAATTCCTGTCGATGAAGTAAAAAGATCTCCAAATGAATAACAATATTATACCTTTATTTCGAGTGTTTTATTAAGACCACGCTCAAACTTCAATATATCTCATAATTATTATTTGAGCCAACATGTAATGTGGTCTGTTAATGAGCATTTGTACAGTCTGATAATTCCACCTGATATACAGTGTAAATCGTACGTGCATAACAAAGATGTAGCCGATATCTATATGGGAGACGCCGACAATTTTGTAAACCGACCTCATTCGCTGGACAGGAAGTTTTCATAGGAGTGTAACTAATCATTCGAAAACCTAAATCTCTGACTGTAATACAAAGTCGCCGTTTCACACTCACCTTTCGCCTTCATTTTTATCACGCGTATAATTCGATGGGGGCACGCATAAGTTTTATAAAGCTCCTGTCGATTCGGTGAAAAGATCTCCGAATAACAATATTATACCTTTATTTCGAGTGTTTTATTAAAACCACGTTCAAAATTCAATATATCGTATAATTATAATTTGAGCCAACATGTTATGTGGTCTGTTAATGAGCACTTGTACAGCCCGATGGTTTCACTTGACATACAGTGTGAATCGATTGTCGTCTTTCATTGCTTTATAGGGAGAGTGGGGCTCCCGAGAGGATTGGCCAAAGAGTAGAAGACGAAGGGTTCTGCCCGACTGAAGAGCCTGTAAGGTCGAAACACATGTGTAGGGCTGTACAAGGGCCCATTAACAGACCACATGACATGTTGACTCAAATAATAATGTGAGAAATTTTGAAAATTCAACGTGGTATCAATAGAACACTCGAAATGAAGGTATAATATTACAAAAATACCAGCCAAAGAGCACTCGACTGTACAACATTGTATATTTGGTCATAATTTCACTTGACAAACAGTGTAAATCGTTCGCCGTCAATTACCTCTTTATAGGGAGAGTAGGGTCTCCCGAGAGGATTGGCTAAAAACTAAAAGACGAAAGGTTCTGCCCGACTGACGAGACTGTAAGATCGAAACACTCATATCGGGCTGTACAAGAGCCCGTTAGTAGACCACATGACATGTTGGCTCTAATAATAATTATGGAATAACAATATTTCAAACGCAATCGGCGGCCCCGCCCCCTCCGCGAGTTGGCCGGTAAACGAGGTCGTCGAAAATGCAGACTCGATCGATTTTTTCCGTTAAACGGTATTTTCAGAAAATAAGTATAACGTTGGAACCATTAGAACTTACGACATCGAATGATTACTAATAGTGTGAAGAAAGAGCTCCGTCTTGCGAGGTCTGCAGCCCAAATGATTTCTTTCTCGCAGAGAACTATAAAAGGGGCTTTTTCGAAAAGCAAACACATTTTCGAGTTTTTCGAAACGTGCTATCGAATGGATACTAGCACTCAAAAAATGAGTTTTGTGCAGCGAAATACGAGCGAGATAAGAAGAAAAAAACACGTGGTCATGTGAAACATAATTTTGTTTTGCATTTTACACGGCTATAAAAGGATGTTTTGAAAAACGGACCGAATAGAGCTCTAGCCAGAAATTCCAGCTTTCTAATGATTAAACTAACACTGCTATGAAAAGTTTCTGCTCAGAGAATGAGATCGGTTTATGAATTTGTCGTCGTCTAACACATAGTACTCTAGCCCTCTCCGGGGTCGTTTGATAGAGTGGGAAAACAGAGTAAACCAGTCGATGCCACTGAATGAATGGAGACTTCAATGGTCTCCAATTCAATTAGTGAAGAAGACCATAAGTTACGTAAATTAAATTGAAAACATGTGACTTTCAAAGAATGAAAAAACCGTTCTAAACTTATGGAAATGCCAAAATTAAGAAAAGATGAGATCTGGCAGAAGAGATGGTAAAACGTGCTGCCTTATCACGTAAAGTAGGCGCCAAGCGTGATTCTACCATATTGCATATGTTATCATCGAT
>JAHQIW010005129.1:0-54602 GCA_019055375.1 Parelaphostrongylus tenuis | reverse complement strand
TGGTTCGATCCGCGTCCAAGACTCACTAAGCTCTTCATCCTTTCAGAGTCGTTCTTGGCCAAGAGGACAGCAGCAGTCACTTGATACATTGACAGGCTACTGCGTGCGCATCTCCTCAATCACACGATCCGTCATCACAATTTACTGCGCAGATCGCAGAAATTCCTGCATTCGAATCGTTTCTTCGCATTCAACTTCCATAAAGACCTTTGAGCATTTCTCGTGCTGCTTTGGTTGCTCGAAGATCGACCCCTTATGGATATTACAGAATGGTGGGCGAGACAATTCTTCTACCAATCACAGCGGTATAAAAGCCAAGGCAGATCCAAGACGTTCAGCTGGCAAATTTCAAGGAAGATTTGCGGAAGGGATCGAACCGGCACACTGATTTATCTCTTCTTGATACACTGACATCACTAAACTGCACTACTCCTCCGCGTTATTTCTTTGCATTATTATCATACGCAACGTATCAACTAACTCATAGGCAAACAATGTTTAAACGACAACTGAAAAAAGGACGATACAAAAAAGCAGACTCAGAGTGACACTTACGACTAATCCCGTATCTGGATCATATCCAGCAACCACAAAGTAATCAACAAGCGTCGTTTCCACGTCCTCTTTCCGAGTGGCCATTATTCTGGTAGCGGTGCTTTTCAAATGATGAGGTATATTGTCTTGAAATCATGGCGCCAACTCATGACATCGCACCTTGAATTATATCTATTACGGAAGCAATAATTCAAAAGACCAACTTTCTATAAGCCTCAGCAATGATAAACAATAACAGCAGATAATGCGTCATAGCGTTAAAATAGTGATGGTAAAATGGGCGTAAATAGTACAACGGCTTAAAGCACGCGCTTCCGGATAGAGTGAGATGGTGGTTCTAGTCCCGCCTGATGCGAAAGTTTTGCACATCACTCTACATCAATGGCTACAGTCAATAATATATGTAAATCGTATAGAATTATCTTGATTAGCCGACGCGAGGTTAGTAATGGTAGTAGTAGTAGCACTAATAGCTATAGCAGTTCGAAGGCTGACTTTCGGACTACTCGCCTTCTTCAGAGCCTGGACGTACGTTGTAGTAGACTATTTGAATAATCTGGGGAACCTTTTATATACCGCCTAGGTCAGGTCAAAAATCAAACGAAGAAAGGCGCTAGATCTCGCTTGATAGTGACGCACCCGTCCTTTCAGTTCATTACTGAATTTTTACGTTTATTCAAAACGTTGTCGAAAATGAGGTGGGCCGACAAGAAATGTGCTTTAACGACAACCGATTGACAAAAGCCGTTACTGACTGGAGTACTCGGGACATCAAGCGCTCTAGAGGAAGACCACCAACCAGATGGTCCCATTTCTTCACGGAAACCTAAAAGAAATATATGATGTCCAAGGAATCCCTAGAACGAGGAGGACTTAGCGGGCTACTCCTGCAAGTGATAGGGAAAAATGGAAGCATTGCAGTGCCTGCTCGAGTATCTCGACGATCAACAGGACGACAAGTGATACAGGTGATCCAAAACGAAAATTTTGCGCGTTAGCCCCAATTAGGCCCCAGAACGACATTTCGCATCTCAAAAAGATTACTTTTTAGCTGCCACTGATATTAAACGAAGATAGTGGCGCTATTAAGTGGTGCCTAAAAAGATGTGGTCTTGAAAGTTCTGTGGCAGTCATGGAACTCCCACCTCCAACCCTGCAACGTCAGCTAGTTCGCAATCGCCTTTGGGACGATTGTGCAACACAGGATAAAAGGATACAGGATACAGCTCTTGGTGTTGAACAATCCCTGAGGGATGTGCCATGCATTCGCCATTCAATTCTAACTTCGTTAGAGGTGACTGAATGTATGTCTGGCCTTCACAATGACACGCGGTGGCCTCGCGCTGCATCGAGTAAGCGCTGCTTGTATTCTCAGACAAGTCTGAGACCAGTCTGGTAGCAATTTAGCATCCCCGAAGGAATGGCGGCTTGGTGAGCCAAGAGCACGAGGTCGAACCGTCGACCTTGCGTGCGACGCAGATCACCTCTAACCACTGGGGCCACTATAAATCAACTATAACGGAAGAGAGGAGCGATTGTATGTGTTCCGGTACAATATATTCAATAACATGTAAGGCATGCGGGAAAAATACACGACGAAACGGGTAGACAACTTTTCGTCTGCATAGTATCCACTATTAAAAAAGTACACCTCTAGGAACCATAGGCATGTAAGCACAACGGTAATGATTTTGGAGTGACTGTCACGATCCTAGGGAAGAAATCAAGAACATCAAAGCGCAAAACCCTTGAAGCACCTTGTATTAGCGCTAAAAATTCAGGAATGGATCGGCAGGACGAATGCGTCACTATCAGGCGAAACCTCGCGCAGTCTCTTCGTTTGATCACTTGACCTATCTGGGCAGTTAATAAAGGATCCCCAAACCATTTAAATATTCAAATACAACCTACTTCGAGGCTCTGAAGAAGGCGGAGTCGCTGGGACGTTCGAGCTATCGAATTGATAGTGCCAGTAGTACTACTACTGCTACCATTACCAACCTCGGGTCGGCTGATCAAGATAAGTCGCTAAGGTTTACATATATTATGAAAGCTCTCAAGAGGCCTAACGAGAATCTTGAGTGGGGGATGTCATAACACAGTTGAGAGGGCATGCTCAGATATTAAAATTCCAAACACGAATGATACATTTGAAAAATTTGGTAAATAACCTCAGTAATTAAATCATCATAAAAATCCTCTCTAATTCAACGCTTTTAGCGACGGAAGTACAACCCAATAACATCTGAGAGAAATGAGCGCTGAGCAAAAGTCCGACCTCACGCGGGAGTTGAACTCGCGTTTCACCCATACCGGCCACTACCACTACACCACCAAGGCCACAGCCTACTCATCACTCATTCTTCAGTATCCCACTACCATAGCTATTAGCCACCAACCAATGACAGGTTTGGACGGGTGAGCGCATATCTTTCCTACACCCCATTAAGCACAATAGCTGTCAGCCTAACTTTTTGGAGAATGAGTGGTAGTAGGCGGTGGCCTCGTTGGTGTAACGGTAGCACGCGCCCACGGTAGCGGGACAATACGGGTTCAACTGCAGTCTGAAGTTGGATTTATGCTCACCACTCAATTCTCTTAGGTATATTTTGAACATCATAGCACTGCGAAAAGAGCAGGTAAAACATAAGGAATCCTGAGTATGACCAACAATGTGATTGATGTGCAAAACTTTTGTGTCAGGAGGGAGTCGAACCCGCATTTCAGCCTATCGGGGACGCGTGCTTAAACCAAGTGCACTAACGACTCCTGTTTTGCCACTACTCTTTCTACCCTAAAGCGTTTGCCACTACTTTTTCTACGCTACAAGCTAGTCTGTCAGCAACCAACCGTCAACGGTTTGACCAGGCAAACTATATCAAAATTGATCCCAGTTGCACTGACAGATACTGATATATGTGGCCGACAAGAATTCTTTTCATTTAACCCTTGGACGACCAGCGTTGATAGACAGGAGGCGTCGCGCAATCGCTTGTGGCACGACAAGCAGCTCTGCATGTCTGTGCATGCGCGTTGGTTGCCTGCCCGCTTTCCCACGAGACGCGACGACGCCATCACAGTAGTTGAGTGAGATTCGATGTCGCGCGATGAGCGTCAAAATGACTCTCATGGTCCTCAAAGATTAACCGCCTTTAGCAGCTCTAGTGTAGAGTGGTGACAAAGAGGCGCCGGTAGTGCAACTGGTTAGTACGCGCCCTCGGAAAAGATGATATGCGGGTTCGATTCCCGTCCTGACGTGTCTGAAGTTTTGCACACTACCAATATTATTCGGTATATCATCAAAAGTCACCAAAATGTAACCAAAGTAGGGGAATAGGCAGTAGTAACCCCATCGGTCACAAAACAATGACTTAAATAGTAATGACAGCGTTTGAGCCATTCTAAATCTATTAAATCCGATTGATTACAGGAGCTGTCATTTATAGAAGTATCGGAGCCGTGTAAATCATGTCTTTTCATAGCAACTGAGTCACTAAAGAGTACTGAGTGGTATGCAAAAAAATCGACCCAGCGGGAGTTGAACCCGCGTTTCACCCATACCGGAGGCGAACAGGTATCAGCTTATCTGGATTTAAGGCCCGCATGTGCTTACTCGACCAAACACGTTGAAGGTGGCTGCTAACAGCTACGATAGGATTTACCGAGGAAAGAGTGGTAGTAGAACGATGGCCTCAGTGGTGTGGTGGTAGCGTGCGCGCTCGGTATGAATGAAGCATCGGGTTCGAGTCCCGCCAGATGTCGAATGTTTTGCATACTACTCAGGACTTTGAAGTGCTTATTTAGAACGTCACAACACTGCCAAAAGACCAGTAAAATCAGCAAAAACTAAGAATTATAAAAGATAAAGCCATTTTTCGAGACCACATGTTATTGTGGGCCCTATTTCCCTAGCTAAGTCAGATTTTTTCGCGACTCTTTCAACGAAAATGTAAATAAAGCAGGACGAAAAGCAAGGAAATAGGCGCTAATAACCTTGCGGTCACAAAAAAACAACTCTAATGGGAAGAAATTTTTAAAAAACGACAGAAAAAAGAAAAAAAGAAAAAAGAAGAAAAAAGAAAAGAGAAAGAGAGGAAGAAGAGGAAGAAGAAAGAGGAGGAAAAAGAGGAACCACCTGACCCACCACCTAGGAAATGACTGACCACCCCTGTGATCAATGGGATGTAGGTCTGCGCCAAGTCACGGAGCAGACGCCAATCCAGTGCATTGACGTGTTTACGAGTTCTCCCTGCATTCAGCGCCTCCTGCCGATAGGAGACCGCGGCCGAGTGGCTATAGTGGTACTCTGCGTTGCTCGACGGCGGGTTCGATCCTCCTGCCTCTCCTAACAACATCCGGCAATCAGTAATGGACGCCATGTGGAACTCCCAACCTGCATATACATGGACATTCCAAGGAGATACATACACATTACTCAATGAGTATTCTACGGTGTACATGAAGAAGAGAAATCTTCAATCAAGCGATGCACGCGAGGAGTCGATTTGAATGCTAGAAGTACTGGGATCAACACGGTGAAGAAAACCTGATATAGATCAAATGAAAGCGGCAGACTGAAAGAGGTTCGATTACTTCGGTAAAAAGGAAACAAATCCGTATCCGACCTCACTCGCTGGAGAAAAATATCCTCTTGATATTGAAAATTTCCTAGTATCTGAATGCCTTCGAGCCACTACTAGAAGCAATCAGGACGTTCTGGCCTCCTCAATCTCACCAAAGTGTCATAATGATAACTGATTTATACGCATCCAAGGCAAAATTATCTGGTCTTTTTGTTGCAGCAGAATTGTTCGTTTTATCTGGAGTTTTTCTTTCAAAGCGGAAAAACAATCCCTAATTGAGTGAGAAAGATAGCACTTTCGTAACTCGGAAATCGACCGATCCTCGTGTCAGCTCACCCTGCCGCCTGTCCACACAGTCCGTAAATTGGCCGAAGACCACTTGCCCGCGCATCCAATTCAATTTTATTTTCCCCGGTGCACCGTAGAGAAGCGGTCTTTTGAGAAAATAAGCATGGCTTTGGAATCAGCAAACATTATGCTATCGATTGATTACTAATAATACAAAAAGAGCTCTATCCGGCGAGAAATATGCTCGTAGGAAACATCATTCTAGTTTGAACTTTATAGCGTATTGAAAGGGCCTTTTCGAAAACCGACCACGTACAGAGCTAGCCAGAGATTTGCGCTTTCGAATGATTACTAACACTCCTATGAAGAGTTTCCGTCCAGCGAGTGAGATCGGTTTATCATTCGAATCCAGCACAGAAAGTACCAAACCATGATGTAGATCAACTCAAAGTGACAGAATTAAAAAATTATGACGATGATAATTATGAATATATTGGAATTTGAGCATAGTCTTGAGAAAACACTCGAAGTAGAGGTATAACATTATAAAAAATACCAGCCAAAGAGCAATCGAGTGTACAACACTGTAAATTCGGTGATAACTTCACTTTATTTACAATGTGAATCGTTCGTCGACGCTACCTCTTAGTGTGGGGACTGGAGCACCCACAGAGCATTGGCTAAAAGACGACGGGTTCTGCCCGACTGACGAGACTGTAAGGTCGAAACACTTGTAGCGGGCTGTACAAGAGCCCAGACCACATGACATGTTGGCTCAAATAATAATTATGAGAATAAAAAAGTTCTTCTTGATGAGCAGAAGCGAGGCCCAAAATATCTCAGTATGGGTCTTTACAGTGAAGATCCATCAATAAATGGCAATAATTACTCTTTAAAACTTATATTTTACTACTTACTACTCAAGTAGCAGATTATCTTTGGAGCGCACACCGCCAGCCGTTCTAGCCGTTATCCATAGAATCCACCTGCCAGTCAAAAATAGCCTCCGTCGCGGCTGAGTTCCTGATAAGTTTAACCCTAGTGGTATCGTGGACCCATGTTCTCTGCGTCGCTAGCATTCAAAGTGTTTCGTGTAACAATGGCGTCAAAAAGGTGTGCGCCATTGTCAGGCGCGCACGCCGGAGATCAGACGCCATGGTTAGACGCACCGCGTTAAATTTTTCCAGGCTCTGAAGAGGACAAACGCGCCGAAACCTCAGCCGTTATTTTCTTGTATTGCATTATAGTAAATAAGTTCTACTATTAACATAGTCGGGAAAGCGCAGTGGTTAGTGATGCATTGTATCAAGAAGTAAAGTGATAAGCAAGGCGCTAGTTTGATCGTCTTCCTCGTCTGTCAGAGAGCACCTTAGATCGACTACTTTTGTTACTACAGTGTGAATCGTCTCAACCATCATTCTATGACATCCATAAAGAAGACGAAATCCTCAGCATCACCCAGACAACACATGGAATATTTGAAGATCTTTGTAGTGGAGGATGAATATTGAAAGACCATTCCCATCGAAGGCAAGAAGTGTTGGGATCCGCACAGTACTTTGCAATATCGGGTCACGTAAATAAATAACCAATTAGCAGCCTCGCTTCTGTTCATCAAGAAAAACACTAAATTATTCAGCCCGAGCTCAATAGATGATTGCTCGTGGGAATGTCTACGTGTTGCATCAGGTTTTTGAATTGTTCGAACGAGATCGGCTGAATGATAAGTGGATAAATATAGTAGATATCACAAAGATAAGTAAAGATATCTAGATATCCACGTTCGAAATGATCACAAGAAAGCCTCATTTGAATCGAACATATTTGCTGGAAGGCGGCTGTGGTTGCAACTACTTTTTCGACACTTACGTAAGCTCGGATAAATGACATATCAGGTCATTGTTTTGCTCATGAGAATAAAGGTTTCGTTCCAGAAAGCTACCAGTCGGCATAGAGCAAGTAAGGAACGACAGGATATGGCGGATAAGTGGGCTTCAGATCCACTGCAATTCGACGTTGACGTCAATTTTGATGATGACCTGGAAATCCTATAATTGGAGAAGACGTCTTTCTCACTGAACCGTATAAGTGCACGGGTTAGTTCCCTTTATAAAAAAGACATCAAGTGCCGCGTTATAGTCTTTTGCAGTCTTTAGCGACCATGAAGACTTTTTAAACAAAGATAAAACATGTTCATACGAGAAACTGCGCTGTATTTATCCCTGTGTATCGTGACACTGCTCAGTCACTAGTACATGCAAACACTTATCGGAAGTTTTAGGCTTCTTGAAGTTTTTTCTGTCAGAACACTTTTGCGCATAATCCTAGAATTCAAAGCGAAGCAGCACGAACAATCTAGCGATGCTGTTCTTTCAGAAATGTCTAATAACCAATCTGCCTTCCATAAAAGGATGGAGGCCTCAGTGAGCCAAGAAATACGGTATCGAACCAATAATCACGTTTTACCGCAAGGCATCGCTAACACTGAGCCACACTTAAAGTCACTACCATGGTTTGTAGTGGGATCTCTGTCCGAATAGTCGCCAGGACTAGTGGCGCGTTCGCTCAGTGGTGGGCAGGAGAAACTAAACGCGCATCAAGAGCCACCATGCGACTTCCAGAGACGATGATGGATTCAGAGCATGGACTCTTTATTTCTGCAGCGGCGATTTAGTGAAGCTTTAATTTTGCAAAGCTGGCCAGATGCCTGCAATCAAGTGACTGGGAAGTGCATGGGAGGAGGTTAGAAATCGCCACCAATGGACAAGCTCCTCCTTGTTCCTTCGGGAGAGGCTGGCAAGCTACCTGTGAGTATCCAATCCTCACGTTCAAAACTCAGCAACTTATACGTTTGGTGAAATGCCAAAACAGTAAGAAATACGTGCATTTGCGTATTAATAATAATGCAGGGAGGATGAATGAAGAACGACGTCATCGGCCTGGCTGAGACAATGAGACTCCACCCATTTCATGATGAATCTAGTACTGGTGAAGAACTATTTCTTGGGACACGTACTGAGGATCCAACGGCTTTGTTTACCTCGCCGAAACGAGTTCAACTATGAACAGCGATCCATTCGAACAACTAAGAGCTCAGAACGGACGCTTACGAGTCAAACTACATGGATCAATGCCAGCTTCGACTCGACAATCTATGACGAAGTCGAAGTGGTTTATATGATTTTAGAAAGTAAAAGCCGTCCAATAAAGACCAATGTCGAACACAGCACATTTCAAAATCAAAGAACATGGTCGTAAAAGGGCAATTGTAGAAGTCAGAGAAACGAAGGGAAAATTTATGAGACATATCTCTATAATACTCTTCAAATGTTCATTTAGTTGAAGGGTTCATATTTTAGACGAATGTATTTGTAAAGAACTGCTGCTCGGAGACGACCGCTTTCGAAATAGTTCAGATGTTTCTTCGAATAGATCTCCCCAGGTATTACATACTCCTGAAGTTTCAGGGAGATTTTATTGGCATCAAAGAACTTCGTATCACTTGAACTTAGCATTCCAGTGCTTCTTTGTGTTCTAGTCACATAGTACGTACTGATTACCTTTATTGATTCAAGTTCGAATCTCTTAGATGTGTGAGAATACAATATTACAAAGAAGGAGTGGTAGCAGAGCTGTGGCCTAGGTGATCTAAGGGTAGGATGAGTATGGGTGAAACTCGGGTTGATACCTTTCCCCTATCCGCACCCATTTTCAGCCTTTTGCAATTAGAGCACTTCTCGCTCTTTATAGATATTTTAGTGATCATTCGATAGATCAAATCTCTGCAACCTAAATGCTGTATTTTGTTTTTGAAATGAGCTTTATAATAGGCTGAAAAGAGAGTTCTGGAGCACTTGTGAAAAAAAATTGAAGATTTATGCAGGAATCTCAAACAAAACAATAATAACTATTCTTCAAAATAAAGGTCATTGTTGTCTGAGCTGGTGGAAATGAGCTAGTACAGTTGTATGAGAAACATTATGCTGGGTTGCCAATTCGCGAGCACTCGACGATGGTCCATCTTCCAAAACAGCAGTCAACTCTTCGTTGTTTAATTTTACTGGACGTCCTGAACGACTTGTCTTCCAGGCCAGGATCTCTGACATCAGAGCGTTGAAACCAGCGTTCAGTAGTAGATTTGCTTGTTGTGGCTTCCCGTTCAACTTCGTTGATTTCATCGACTTCTGTTAATAATTCTTTTGTCCAATAATGAGGCATCAAAACACGGACTTCGATTGTATCGCTGGGCATGGTGGAGGCTTGTAACAAAGCGAGAATAAAGACGAATAATATCTAGTGCTTCAATAGGAAAACCTCACATAGGAAACTGTAATATTACCATGATGTGTATAGGAGTATCTCGTGCCTATTAAACTGCTCCAGAACTTTCCTTCCAACCACAGTACTACGCCTGCAGTGAAAATTAAATATTACACCGTCCGTTCCAAGTGTTTTCCTAAGACCACGCTCATAGTTCACCATATCTCATGATTAACATTTCGCTAATATATCATGTGGTCTGTTAATGAGCTCTTTTACAGCCTGATGGTACACGTGTTCCGGCCTTGAGCAGCGTCGTCAGTCGTGTAATTCTGTAAATAGTTCGTCGTCGCCTACTCTTACTACGGGGACTGGAGGCACTGCGAGAGGACTGGCTAGAGGCGAAGAGCTCAGCCCGACTAACGAGGCTGCTCAAGGCCAAAACACGTGTACCGGGCTGTACAAGAGCCCAGACCACATGACATGTTGGCTCAACTAATATTTATGGGGTATGCTAAAAATTAAATTTCGTTCCACACTCAAGCATTTTTCGACAAACAAAGTTTTCTGTTAAAATTAATGACCATTCCATAGCACAAATCTCGAAAAATTCAATGGCTTTTTTGGTTTCCTAAAAAAAACTTTCTATTGCGCTGCAACACTGAGATTAATATTGCATTTCACATGCGACGCGCATACCTTGCTTCCAGTATGTGGATGAATTTCCCAGCATTGGCATCAAGGCGTTGCCTTCTAGTATCCAGTCAATAGCTTAAATATCGAGAATTTCAATGGGTTCTTGTTTTTTGAAAAGAGATCTCTATCGCACTTTAGCAATAAAAATAAAGTTGTGTTGCACATTCGAGTATTTTTTGCTGGGCACAACTTTTCTTCCAGACTTTCAACAATAGTTCGATATCACAAATCTCAACGATTTCAGTGGCATACTTTGCTTGTGTAAACGATTTCTCAGTGCGTTGTTAAAACTAAAAGAATATATTGAGTTTCGCACTTTGGGCGCATTTTCTGTGGCGGTATGGAAATGGCTTTCGCAACATTGGCATCAAGCCATCGCGCTTTCTCAACATTCGCAACAGACGGCATCAAGCCACTGCGTCTCGACCCTCTTCAAAGTGTTCTCTGCTTTTCGTTCAATTACTTTATTTTTGTACATTGTTACTTTACCAGCTACCGAAAAAAGCAGTTAGCTTCTTATGAAAACATGGCGTGCTACAAGCCAAATGTCGGGAAAAGACATTAAATGAAGCTCTAGTTCTGCTCACAGGCTGTATGGCGATGCTACAAGTCTAGATGCCGTGACAGCGTCAGGGTTAAAGTTGAAAATTGGTTCAATAAGGCTTGTCTTCCCGCACACCCTTGACGGCAAGAGGTGAGCTCCAAGTGGGAAACCTAATTATTCATTTAGCTATGGCAACGCATCAAGGAGTCCTTTTCAAAAACTAAGCGTATTAATGAATTGTCGGGATTTGTGCTACCGAATGATCATTGATATTCTGATATAAAAGCTGTGTCAAGTGAAAAATTCCTGAGTGTGAAATTATTTTTTATTTCCACTGTCACAGCTTCATATAGAAGTCATTTGAGAAATAAATAACACCTTTCAAATCCTGGAGCTATAAGCAAACAAACGTCTAGTGAAACGTTAGAAAGAAGGGCATAATAGGTTTCTCATAATGGGCTGAAAAAAGGTGCAGTTAGAAAAGTACAGTTGGGTTTAAATCCCTCTTGAGGTTCAAAATTCTGTACATCACTTGACATTCTTGAAAATACAATAATAACATTATACCACTGCTACATAAGCGGTAAAGTAAAGAAAATGTTTACCGATCACATCATGTAATTCTACGAAATAACCTACTGGCATTTTAATAGAAGCCACAAATAATGAGGTCTGTTTGTATGATGTCGTAAAGAACTGTTCTTGGGTTACTGCGATCTTGTGATCTTGGTGATTGTTCATAGACAAGCAAATATATATATATATATATATATGCATGTATATATTTATGCAGTAGTTATACTTGTATATATGCATATTCACTTTACTTTTAGACACTTTATTACCCGTCTTCACGGCGTTTTTTTCCACTATGCTAGTCCCAGTACTTTTAACACTCCCTTTTTAGCCTTCTTCCTGAATGTCGCAGAATACTGATTGAGCGCATCTCTTTGCAGTTTCGAGGATAGCTATAGGCTGTGGCGATCCATAAGGTGATCGTTGCTAATTGCCAGAGTGCTGGAAGTGGGGTTTTCCCTATGGCACCTCAACGAGCATCACGACCACTGGGCCACGGTGTTCTCATATGTGCAAATATGTTTATATGCACTTATATACAGATATATGCTTATATATGTACATGTATATATTTGAGGCGCCGTGGCCGAGTGGTTGTGATGTTGGTCACGGCGCGCGTAAAGCCGCGCTTCACCCCCACTTTCCTACGGCAGTCAACAACAACGTCTTACGGAACGCCACAGCAAGGCTATCCTCGAGATTGCAAGGAGATTCATTCAACCAGTAATCTACGCCGATCAAGAAGAAGACGAAGAACGAATTAAATGTTAGAAGTACTGTATTCCCACAGTGAAAAAAGAAAACGCTGTGAGGACGGATCAAATAAAAGTGCTAAAAAAATATATATATGAGTAAAAGCCAAGTTACTGGCCGTTATAGTAAGTGCTAAGATCATTTCATTGTTAACATGGTCACGTTTGCAGCAATGTTCCCCTAATGCAACGGATTCTTTATGGAATTTCTATGTTGATCCTACATTTGCGGATCATGATTTTCCACCGTTACCACCACAGTCCTCATCATGGGAGGACATTTTCGCCGATCACTCATTTTCCTCGAGTGGAAACAACTTCATCAAGGTTCTACGATTTCTTCAGCTATACATCGCGTTGTTTTGAGTCAGCCTCTAATATATTAGAGATATAGGAAATCTTCATCGAGGATCGTCACTCACTGCAGCCCAGCGATGTTGTTGAGGCTGGATCACCAAAAATTGTGGAACCACGGAAAAAGTATGAGCCAACTGGATATCGGTGTAACTTTTGCGAGATACTTTTCTTTGTGTGCATTCTAGGTTCCAACGTTTTCGCGAAAAGCGATTCATATGTGATGAATGCAATCGATCATTTACAATGAAGCAAAATGTACAACAACATTTATTCCAGGTAATCTATTCAAATATTAACATTTTTCTTCACATTGGTTGCTACGTTTTCCAAATTCAGTCAGTCTTACAGTATCACAACCCAAATGGAAACAGTAAAACACCTATGCGGAATACACCTAGGAGATTCCAGTGCACCAAATGTATGAAGGTTAGGATCCCATCTAAAATTTGATTGTCTCAGGGTTTCCACTCTCTGCCACAAATTGCCTTTGTTGATGCTTTTTTGCAACTCTTCTGAACGCTAATGTGCGCTAAGTGTCCTAGGATTGCTAGGTTTCAAATATTTTTGTGATTAACGTGATTGCTGAGCGTTAAGGCGTGTAATGTTGTCATCTCCTAGGGCACATTATTTTTAACTTCCATAAAACTATCTATGAGCTGTCTAGCATCGACACAGAAACAATTTTTGAGTCTTAGATTTTTTAGCACGTTGTTTCAGATATTCAAATCACTTGATAAGGCTCAAAAACACGAAGCACGTATGCATGGTGAGAGAGCTGCTCCAGTTGTATACGCCTGTAAAGAGTGTAACAAGGTACCGCACTGTACAGTTTTCATTGCCCAAAGCTGATGCTTTCTATAATTGTAATCCCAAGAGTGCTAAATGATATAAAAAATTTTTGACATTGAGTGAGAATTGAACCTCAGCCTCACTCTTTTCGCTTTCGTGTGCTACGCACTGAACCGAGCCTCGTGTACTACTATTACTCTTTTGCTATACAAGGTATCTCACAGCTGAGCAGACAACTGCATATATGCTTGGCATAGTGAGCACGTATAGGCATTATACCCATTTCAACTGACAGCTACTGGACGTACTTAATCTGCACCCGGAAAGGGTTAGACGCGAGTTCTACTCTGGCCAGAGGTTCAATGTTTTGCATATCATCCAACATGCTTGAATTATAATAATGTAGTCTTAACATCAAAACATTACTATAAAAACTAGCAAATAAAGAACTGATGCAGATTACTGATATTTGTCATTACTGCAGGTCTACAGTGTACAAAGTCAACTAAAGGAGCACATTGACGTTGTTCATCAGTATGTGTACTTCATCAGTATATTTTAGTATTTCTTCAAGCCAAAATTACAATTATTCTGTAGAGTGCAGAATTTGTTAAAAAGAGAGTACTGACATACATTTGTTGATCGGTTCGATTTCTGGATGTACAACATTTGAGCTAAAATTGCTTCTCCTAATACTTTACAATTTGCAATTGATTCATAAACGGAGGATAAAGATCTAGCCTGTTTGCTAGGTGATCCTCCTTGATATCGTGTTTCAGCCCAGTTTTTCCAAAAATTTTGAGTTGACTTTGCAATGTCAAATCGAGCGTTGTACAGGAGAAATGCAACACGTAGTCGTTTTGGACGCTTCTATAGCACTGCTACAGTCCTTTTCAGGAGTAGTTCCCTGTAGTCGTCGCTTATCGAGGCGCTTCTCACAACAGCACGTCCTCTCATACCCAAAAAGCCACGAGCATAATATTCCGAGCTTGAAACGTAGGTTTGATTAAGCTGGCGGGTCTGGCATGTTATTATGGCCTACTACTCTAGTATCCTATCCTCTGGGTAAAGCTTTGAAGCTACCAGGACATTCTTCAACATGCCACAGACTTTTGGTAATAATACGATCTGGAACTGAAAAAAGGAGCAAGACGATAGTGCGAAAGAAATCATGAGGCAACCTAGTAGTTAGCTATTTTTCCAGCTACGCATGATCTCTACGAAAGGACGCCATAATTCTGTAGGTGTTATCACCTCCACAGCTCAGTGTTAAACCCAACTGTGTACTCAATCGTTCTATATGAAATTCCGACATGACGTCCACTCTTTGCCTCTCTACTCCAAATAGATAGCAGCTCTGTGAACAAACTTTCGAAACTGTCCCCTATCGCAGGATGAGTCATAGGATGGGATGAAAGGGCAAAACTGAATCTTTAATTCTCTCTCAACTACATCAGTCTGAAAATCTAATCTTGAGACATAGACCGATGAATTTCTCCATCTTGTCATTATTTCTGGCTTTCCACAGCACGCCATTCCATACTGCTTAAATTTATCTCGTTCGTAATCACATTATGACATTAGCCACAGATATTAGGTCGTTTTGAAAGTTCTGCACTAGAGCGATGAACACTGAAGTTATTTATTAGAGGTAATCAAAACTGCATGATCTTGGTATCGATCATATGCATTTTTCTGCTAACATTTTAGTATACAACTTGCTTATACTTGCTCTAAGATAGAGCTGTCGTGGGAACAAATTTGCTTGCTACTCATGCGCGAAATGGTTCATAAGGGAAACTTCAGTGAAGCAACGTGCAAGATTAATGGAGCTTGGGGCGCTGATACAATTACAGAAAGGTCGATCTGAAGTGGATCGCAATGTTCAATGCTGGAGAGAGCAGTCTGGAGGATCAGCCCCGCTTAGGCCGTCCTCAGGTAGCTCCACTAATCTTGCCCGTCGCTTCACGCTTTTTCCCTACGCGCCCTTCGTGCATGAGTATCATCTGTGTTACCTGTCTTCCTGTTGATCGTCGAGTGACTCGAGCGAGCACCAGCAACACTTCCATTTTACCCTATCGAGTGCAAGAGCAGCCAGCGAGTATTTCTCGCTCTAGGGATTCGCTAATTTATTTTTAGTCTATTCGTGAAGAAATCGCAGCATCAAGTCGGTGGTCTTCCTTTAGAGCGCTTGATATCCCGAGAAATCCAGTCAGTAACAGCTCTCATCCATCGGTTGTCGTTGTAGCGCATCACGTGTGCGACCCACGTTTTTCGATATCCTGGCGTAAAAGACGACGTCTTCGATCTTCGATCGCTGACGTAGATCGAAATTTCGGATTCTTTCTCCCATCTGCAAGATAGAGATACTCCTAGCATCGACCATTCCACTGCGCGCTCAATGACGCCAAGTGATCTTTCATCCTGCTTACGTAGCGATCAGGTTTCGGCTGCATAGTTAGGGCAGGGATGATCATGGAGTTAAAAAGGTGGGCACAGAGTGGGATGTTCTGTGTTCTCTTCACTACATCTTCGATGCTTTTAAATGTTCCCCAGGCCGCTCGTTTCCTCCTGCTCAACTCTGGAGCTAGGTCGTTCATCATGTTGATTTCACGGCCTAGATGGACGTAACTGGAGCATTCGGAGATTTTTGTTCCGTTGAGCGTGAATGGGGCATTCAAAACCCATCCGATCCTCATAAACATCGTTTTCTTTAGAATTAGTTGAAGGCCAATCTCTCCACACGCGTTGTCGAAATCCGTCAACATTCTTTCCGCTTGGGTGATGCTTGGTGTTATGAAGACGATATCATCAGCAAGCGAAGATGGTTTGATTGTCGATCGTCAATTTTCACTCCCATATCGTCCCAATCTAATGTTCGCATGACATTTCAGAGAGTGGAAATAAATAATTTTGACGAGATTGTATCGCGTTGATGAACTCCTTTTCTAAAGTAGATGGTAATATTGTTGAGAATGGCGATATTTTGGTCGTGAGTGCTCTATATAGCTCACGAGGGATCATTATGTACCGAGTAGGGACAGCCTGGTTGTGCAAAGCCTCTATAACCGTTTCTGTTCCCACTGAATCAAAGGCTTTCTTCATATCGATTAAAGTGAGACAGAGTGGTTGTTTATACTCCAGTGAAACTTCAATGTATCGTGATCATGTGAATGTGGTCTGTGGTACTGAAACCTCTTCGAAACCCTGCCTGTTCGCATGGCTGCCCTTCGTCCAGTGTTCTGTAAATCCTGTTTAAGATGACTCGAGTAAAGAGCTTATAGACAACGGACAGCAAGCAGATTGGGCAATAAATGCCTATGTCGTGAAGGTCTCCCTTTTTGAACAACAATACGGTCTTGCTGGTTTTGCATTGAATAGGGACCTTCTGACAGGTAACAAGTGAAGAGCCGAGCCAGGGTGTTGATGACAAACTGGCGGCAGGTTCTTCAGGTGTTCTGGTCTGATCCTGTCTGAACCGGTGTTGTTCTGTTCCTCACCGACAATATAGCATGCCGGATTCCGGAAGGGAGGACCGGTGGAATGACATATTCATCCTCTTTCAGTTTATATGACGGTAAGAGGACATGGCTAGCGAAGAGATCCGAGTAGTACTGGCGGATGATTTTCTTCATTGCCCTTCTAAAAGCTGTAAGTGTACCATCAGGAAATCGGAGTGCATTCATCTTGGTCTTATAACTAGCAAACCCTCGCTGGGCTTTGCGAATGCTCTTCGCAGCTGCTGCAGCTTCTGTACTGCTTCTCGTCTCTTTTTGAGGTCTTCTTTTATCGATTCTCTGCAGCGTTTCGCAAGTTCGGACGTGAGGGTTCAGTTGCCTGTAGCTCGTGCAATTTCAAGTTGACGTATTAGCTCGAGTTTCTGCGAAGACTAAGGTAAAGATATACCGCGAGCCGCTTTTTGTTCTTCGTTGATATTGTCGACAACGGTATCTTTCCAGGAGCCGGCTAATGATTTGAATACATTTCTTATGGCAGTTGCGGGACTTTGTTGTTTGGGTTTGGCGGATTTCTCTCCTTTCCGCGAAAAAACGGAACGTTGCGCGAAGGAGGCGGTGGTCTGATCCCGTGTAGAACTTAGGAACAACAGCGACATCGGTTAGGCAGTATGCTTGAGTAGCAAACAAATTTGTTTCCAAGATAGCTCCATCAAAGTAATTATAGAAACATTGTATGCTAAATGCGCAATTTAACGAGACCAAAAATCATGCAGTTTTGACTGCTAAAACTTAGGGAGCGACCTAATAATCTACGAAGATCTTTCGGTGTCTTCCACCTTAGCAAGACGTGCTGCATTGGATTGATGTGGTTGTAAGATAACACGATCTCAGATCATTCACCTCTGATGCCATCATCAACATATTCATCTTTTGATTCCAAAGTCTGTTTCACAAATATGCTTGATTCCAACTTCTCATGTTTTGTGGTTAGCGAAAATTATCGGGACTATTCGCAAATTGACAATATCTATTACATAAGACATTCGAAGTTCAGCTCATGATCATTATATCTCTATTTTCCACTTTCAAATATTGTGCTTGCTCAGTGCTATCGTATGGGATGGGTTGAAATAAGAAATACCGATAAACACCTAGCGTAATTTATAAAACGCTTCCGAATACTGACGGCAAAATGGCTAATGGTAACCTAGTAAGATAAATGAACAACGAAATAGGTGCTTATAGATGGATCAGTAAAGACTTTCTATAACAAGACGATGTTCTCAACAACATGACTATCCATCGAAAACTTATATTCACACTTTTTGCATATGACCGTGTTTTACTACTTGTATAGTCGCCATGAAAACTCTTCCACTGACACTCACCTTGACGTTTCTTTTGATCCACTTTTACATTTTACTACTCAATATGCTGATCGACACACCCAGAATGGCTTCTTTCTAGTATTTTCTATTCTGTACGATCATTGAAGAACTACCCTCTAGACTACTGTTTCATGTATTAGATTTTTTTTTTGGAAAGCACGATATGTTCAAGGAAGTTACATCTTGATCGTGGCAAAATATCACTGAAGTAAACAATGAAAAGTTTACGTTGAAGTAGATAACTTTTCGATGTATATCGCAGTATTTCCCAGCATTGTGATTTTCTCTAAGAGATTCTAATATTTCATCATTCTTTCCATTGTAATCCAATTCATAAGCGAAATAAATCAGCCTTCGTCTACAACTGTCAAGCTGATAAGATATAATAGTACAGTCATAGTATTCAAAGAAAAAAGTGAGCGAAAAAAATTAGACTAGATTGAACAAACATTAGCAGCTTGGTCATCGTAATTCTACGAAAGTTTGAAATTCTATTCTCTGGACAGGAAGGCCCGCGAAATCTTATAGATTAAGAGGTGCCTATCAATTTCACATTCAACTCGCATTCACTACGATGTTGGTTCTGTAAAACGAGATATACACGGGGGTTTCCTTCTTGTTGTTAACATTTTCGATTCTCTTCCGAAAAAACTGTCAAAATGCGCGAAACAAAGCTGTTAAGAAACCTTCGTCCATACAAATGTGAACATTGCGATGCGAAATTCGGCCGTTCCGGTGGTCTACGTCGCCACTACATTATGGTACATGAGCAGAAGAGGTATATGTGTCCGTATGAAGGATGCGAGCACCCTGGTTACAAGTGTACAAAGGTGTGTAATATTTCCTTTCTTCACATAACTGACAGAAGTATGAACAGGTCTTCTTAAAACCATTCTATTCACTATACAATACTCAAATATTTGTGAATTATTGGTCACATGGAGTACTTGGTTATTCATGCGGACATTGTGATTTTACTTACTTAGATTCTTGAATGATCCACTTTCTCAAGGATTCTGTGGCCTGCGTATTGGTATTTTGCTCGTTGCTTGGTTGAGTAATTTTGGAGCTGCTGCGATAACCCTATTATGGTTTATTAAGTTTTACAACGACCCGCGTCCTACCACGCCGCTCGGATGTTTGATGAATAAGACTAAGGATTAGTGGTTTATTTCATACGAGACATCTAGCGCGAGCAATCTTGAACCTCGATATATTTAGATTGATTTATTGAACAAATCAATCCGCACATGAAAAAAAAAGAAAAAAAAATTGGAGGAGCCCACCATTTTTAGCTGAAAAAATCCATCAATAATTGTCAGAGTACTCTGCTGTTGCACTGTACTACTTCAGACATCATTTTTCTCGCAGTGATCCTTGCAGCAGTGATACTATTTGCCCGCAAAATAATGAAAAGCAATCCATCATCTATAATCAGGTTACTAGCAGCAGTTAAGAACATTCAAATCTTCGCTTGGTGCTGTAGTCCTTGATCTCAAAGAACCTAGCAGCGTGAACCATATGCTGCGATTCGTGCCACTCATTCGTCGCTAATGTAATCAAGCTTTTCGCGATACCTCCAATCATCTGCTTAGGGGCAAGGTTTCCTACTTCTTTCAACTGTAGCGCTTTTTTTTTATCACTGCAGCGCTGTAAAATTAATTTCCGTGCTTAACAGATGCCTCTAACATTTAAGGTTGGACATATTAATCAGATAATGGAAAGAATGGCACACGTCTACAATTATGCGCTGCGTTTTATTTTGTTCATACGTAAATTCATCAATCACATGAGTTTGCTCCACTCTTTGAACAACAAGCGCTAGTGAAGAGGAAATAATGCTGTACGATTTCAACGACAAATATTAAAAGATCAGTCTTAGTACGAGCTCAAACAGAATTATTATCAAAGACGATGAGCGTGTTATGTCCCAGTGAAATGGGGCAATTGTGAATGCTCCAGATATGTGCGTGTCAGGAGTGAGCATGATAAACGATTTAGCTCCATAGCAGAGCAGGATGAAGACTCGCGAAATCAGTAATTTCTATAGTAACATCGAAAGCTTTTTTGCATGATTCCTTTTGGCATCTAGTTCATGGATCTCACCACTTATTGCGTTCGAATCACTTCCTCGCATCCACCATCGTCGAAGGTCATTGAAGACTTTTCATGCAGATGCCGGTACTATTAGACCGTTATAACTCTAAGTTTCATAGGATGCTGATAAACATAACTCTTCTTTGAAACTTGAGATAGCCTCAACAAAACGTCTTTACATGGATTAGAGGAAGCGAACTAATTTCAAATAAGCCTGGTACAGATTTCTCGGTGGTCCCAGATGGATGACAATCAGACACAGCGTCGAACGAACACCATGAAGTGGGAGAAGTACCTCAGCTCTGAGCACGACTGCATCCTGTTCGACTCTGCGGCTCTGCCTGTTTTGAAATACACGTCGAAGTCTGGACTTTGAGTAAGCACGCTCATGGATCACTCAGTGCTATCGAACACGCAATCAAGAGTAGTGGCAGACGTATTCGCATTACAGTAAGTACGGTGGAAGATAGGAAGTCCTGACCAAGACTAAAATCAACAATTACAGACGATGGCATGTCAAAATCTTTTCAATGAGATAAAACTTGAAGCATCTCAACGACCATAAATGAGAAGGCCACGTCAGCAACCGGATTCTACTGGATGGTGGTTGCGAAAAGGATTCCCACTAACTGGATGATTATATTTCTTCATGAAGAGCCTATAAGAAAAGGATGCTCATCATGTCCATTGTCTGTAAAAAACTCAATTTATGCTCTTGACAAGGTCAAGGAGACAGAGAGGATTTGTGCTGCTTCATGAGGAAGAATTCCTGTTGGCACTAATAGAATCACTGACAGTGCCAAATTCACTAACTCAACACTATCGAAAGTGTCACAGAATCATCCAAGTATACAGTATGTGAGCGACGAAGTCACAAGTGGGTTGGAGTAGGGTTCTTTTGTAAGCGAATTCTCAGCCTTCTGTTTCTTCACCATAATACCAGTCCTATCCCTGCTTCTTATCTATATTATCTTTTGCCTATCGACATCTCTCTATTCGTATTCTCTGCTTCATCTTCGGACATAAATTCTAATACTATAAAGTCTCCAGCAAGGTAAGCCAAATTCAGTTCAACATTTTTATCCTCCAGATAAGAGTAAACTGTGTCACGTCGAAGCGTAGATGCCAGTCACTATCAAATTCTTTTCATAAACGGGAAGTGGAGACCGCTGTGTAGAAAGTTATTCACAAGAGCCCTTAGACCACAATGCAAAGGTAAAGCTCACGGAGCAGTTTGTGGGAATAAATGTGGATTCCGGTGGCTGGCTCAACTTATTTTATCAATCAAGTGCATTAGTATTTTCCGTTAGACAGGAGGAAATGAGCAGACGATCCACTAAGCTGGACAAGAACTTTTGATAAGAGTGTTAGTAATCATTCGAAAGCCCAATTTTTAGGCTACTGCGATACATGCCCTTTTTTTATAAAGTTTTTTTATAGCGCTGTAGCATTCAAAATTAAATTATGGTTTACGCCCGCAGCGCGCTTTCATTTTATCATGCTCATAATTTGATGAAAGAACGTTATCAGATCTTCAGGAATCATAGTCAAACGCCTTATCAAAAAAATCCACTCCACATGCAAAATGCACTTGTGCAATCTATCGATCGCGCTATCGATCACAGCCAGCACACATTAACCGAAAAGAAAATGCGCAGCCTATGTAAGACTTGACCTTATTTTGTTTGCTACAAGGTGGTGAACCGGGCTTCTCAGAAAATAAGTATATTGTTGGAATCTTCGAAACATGCGCTACGAGTGGTTGCTCATAATGCAGACTCTGTCCTGCCGAAAATACGCTTGTGAAGAACACAAATCTTTTCTTCTTGCTACATCGCTCTAAACATACTCTTTAAAAAGCATACATATTCTTGAATTCTCCAAGATTTGAGCCATCGAACAATTATTAGTAGTTCAAAGAAAGTTTCACCCAGCGAAATAGAAGCGTGATAAGGTACTTTTTCGTTTGGTAACACATATTTTCAATCCTATTCCCACGCTCTGCAAAAAGTTTCAATAAAGAATGTTAGTAATCGTTAGAAAGCTTCATCTCAAGCTTCAATCTTAGGCTACCGTTGTACGTGGCTGGTTTTAAAAGGTTCCTTGTATAATGCTGAAAAATTCTAAGTAAAATCATGTTTCACACGCACATATTTCTCGCAGAACACAGCTCTTTCTTTAGAATAGTTATAATCGTTCGATGTGCCATTATCCCTCGAGTGAGACCTCTCTTACATTGAGGTATTGGCACAGTCGAGGGGCACCTTGTAGTGCGTTGCATAAGCGCTCATAACAGACCTCATGAAGAGCTCAAAACACGCTGTCACGGTGCTCTAAGTTTGCGAAGTCGAATCTCAGTAACTGATGATCAATTTGTCTTGAAAATTTTGTCTCAGTGTTAAAAGATTTCAGGCACTAGCTGCTCATATCCGTTCAGTTCATACGTTGGAGCGACCGTTCTCGTGCTTTTTTTGCGAGAGAACTTTTGTTCGCAAAAACGACCTAAAAGTCCATGAACTAAGGCACTCTACACAAAGTGACTTCATTTGTGGCAGGTGCAATAGCGGTGAGTTCACTTTTTCTCGGAGTTTTCTGCCACTCATTCTTTCCTTTTCGACTGAAAAGCATCAGACTGCTTTTCCTTACGTCCATCGTCAATATTTACTACTTTTAGTCATGAATAATGATGCTGATACTTTCACACCATGACATGTATTCGTATATTACAGCATTCCGTCGAATGGTCTATCTGCAGAAACATCAGAAGCGATGCACAGGTGAGCCAAGGCGGCGAAGATTCAAGAAGGTGAGTTGATGACTACGTGTTCTCGTCTTTGGAGAAATTTGGTGTAAACCATAATTCTAAAATTCTGTTTTTTAGTCTCCATGTGGAAGTAATAGCACCATATGTGCGACACCTTCTCACACAACGACCCACGGTGTCGGCGACGAGAGTATGACAAGGGCAACAGGCGAATACCACAGCAACGAGCAGTCACTGCCAGCAAAGTTTCCACGCGTTACAGAAGACGAGTCACCGGAGAAATTGAACCGGTCTATGGTCAGTGGGATACACCTTATCAATCCGTTTCGTAAAAACTCTCAGAGGTTATCTAGAGATTGTTGACGAATTTTGGTTTTGATTGATGCAAATAGTACCAAACACTTCGCAATATGTGCACAAGTGTGCAGGAGTTGAACATACGCTTATCAATGAACACTCCCTGGTTTCTTAACCCATAGCGCCCCGTATGGACGTTGTAGTAGCTCGCTGACCCAGTGGACGATACTGAGCATTATTTCAAGCTCAGTGGGTTCTATAAATTCTTATCGTACTATGTATATTGGTCGATTGCTAATTGAGCGTAGGTAAAAATAGAAGGAGTGAAATCGGAAAAGACATTTTCCACTTCCAGTGATCAACAAAAAGCCGCTTTTTGGATAGATTCATCAACCAATACTTCAAAAAGCAATCATCTGTTGTTTAGTTCAGATCCCTGTAGTTAATACGCGAAATATGCGGATAAAACACCAAAGTATCACCATACGTTGTGCAACACTTTCAAGTACTGACAACAGTTCATGTGCATAATAGACCACCTCGGTAGCTGACGAAAATTCATAAACTTCTAAAGGCGTCTCCACTGACCTTACTCTCTGGTGTCGCGCACCACTTTTCTTGAAAGCAATAATCTCTCGTCGAAATTGAGAGATCAAATGAGAAAATATAGAGAAGACATCCTCTCAAGTACGACACCAGCCGTAGCATCTTTGTTGGAAAGCTACCGACTAATTATAAGAAGTCTAGAAAAAAATTACTATATATCAAAACAAACAACCGAGAAGAAAACGGCAACTTTTTGCTGTCATACCGGCTACTCCCGCAGTTTGATATGAGACCTATGGGTGTCACTCGTCAAGAGAATGTTAAATAAACTGCTTCACTTTCATGACTATATTTCACATAAAATTCGGTTACTAAGAAGAGCATCAATGCTTTCTCTAATGATATGTGAACTTTGAGATGTTGCATATATGGCAGCATAAACTGTTCAATGATGCATGAATTGGTAATGATGTTTTAATGAAACACATGAAAAGAGTTGCGTTAAAGGACCGTCATTTGGAAAATTGTCGTGATGATGGCATGTTGCTGAATGAAGAAGAATCTGAAATAATCGAAAATGACTCCATAAGGGAGGAAGAAATACGGGAAACGCAGACCACACCTTCGAAACATGTTGGTCTTTTTAATTCTAAAGCTCTTCTCAATTTTTCATTATTTCTCTTGACGCAGATGTCTACTTCTTCTACTAATAGACTGCTCCACTTTACAAAATCTGTCTCTATATTGCGTTCTGATAGTTTTTACCGTCAGAGCACTCGTCGAAAGTCTCCCAACACCACTTCACGTCAATGTGGCAGTGATGACAAATCTAGGAAATCACTATTTCTAAACCTAACTTACAACTCAACTGCTGCAACACCATCAAAAAAAGGACAAACGAGACCTTTTTTGAAGGTGATAGGAGTCTTTTACGTATTGATCGTATCATTCTGATGGTAATGTTAATATTTTTGAGTGAATATTTTCAGCTACCGGTAAAATCAGCTCATAAAAACAGGAAGATTGCACTGGAGATTTGATGACAAATAGATATGCACAAGCGAATTCGGAAGAAAACGCTAAAAACGCTGATTTCATAGAAGATGGAGAGGTTCGAGAGCTTACAGTGCTGGTGGGCAATGGTTCTTTTCTCTAGAAAAAATTTTGTACTTCGTATAATGGACGATGAATGTTTGCAAACTTAATGAAATACAGGGTGCGAGGAAAATTTTGATGAATTTGTCTTTTGTTAGTCCTAGCATTGATACAATGTTTTTTCATCAATTTAGATACTTCTATTGAATTCTTTGTGTAGTTTTTGTCCGCAATGTAATTTTATTCATTAACCTATTTTCAGCTGTGTCTGGGTTATTAATCGTAAAAATGGACGCATCACAATAGTCAAGGTGCAGAAGGGAATGCAAACGGCCGGTATTGTTAGAATAACTGGTTTCAAACCAGCATGTGTCTAGAGAGCAGTGAGACATTCCAAAGAGACTGAAGAAATTGAGAAGCGTCCTTGACAAGGTCGTTCAACCATCGCGTCTACTCCGGAAAACATTAGAAGATCCGTCGCCAAGTTCAACGAAATGCGGAGCTTTGATGGCAAAATGACAAAGAAGCTCCATATCTGCGATGGATCGCTCGAAACACTGTCAAAAATACGCTGAAGTTGGCAGCTACAAAATCGCTCGTGATCAGTCTCTAAACAGAAAGATGAAAGAAAAACGGCTTTCAAAGGCTCGTCGAATGATTCGTTGTTAGCTGGTCCTCGTTTGTTCGAGGCGCTTTTTACGAACGAAAAGATAATCACGGTCGAAACACTCCACAATCGCCAGAATCGACGTCAGCTTCTCAGCAATGGTTAGCAGAAGTCCCCAGTAGCAGAAACTTGGACCACAGTCACTTTCCAGCCTCCGTGATGGTCTGGGCCGGCATTTGCATTACTGAAAAGACGCCGTTGGTCTATATGAACAGAAACGTCAAAATCAATGCTGCCAGCTCTAAGCAGCAAATTATACGGAGCTTACTGAAGCTCTGAACTACTCAAAACCTGGGGCCAACGAATTTACGCCTCAGCAGGACGGGGTTCCTGCGCAAACGGCCCGCTCATCCATTACTACCTGTCAAGAGCTGTTTATAGGCTTTTAGGGCAAGCACATTTGGCCGTCAAATTCTCCGTATCTCAACCAAGTGGATTACTCCGTCTGGCCCATAGTAGAAGAATAACTCTCGGCTACTCTCTACACTAGCGAAGACGAGCTTAAAACGGCTTTGACACGCGCTTGGGACGAAATACGGTGGAAACGTATGCGAGCATCGTTAGAAATTCTCACAAACGACTTCGTAAGTGTCTAGACGACAAAGGAGGCAATTTTGGAAATTTATCATTAGCTTTTGTGTTTATTATCACGGAAGATAACTGAGAGCTGACTTGTTGAGAAAATTGCCAGAACTTTCCCCACATCCTGTATAATAGGCTTCCCGGCTGTTATTTTAGTTATTTGCTCATTATATGCCTATTTGTTTTTGAAGTAATGAGTATACATTACAGAAAAATGACGCGAAAACTCATCTAAAACGAACTTAGAAGAAGCACCCGTTGTGGAGAAAGAACAACGAAAGGAACGAATGTCACGGATCAACACTAAATTTGAACCTCGTGAATACGCTGTAGCGCCGATCAAACGTTCATTTGGCGGAAGACCTGCTTCTTCTGCAAAGCCATTTTTTTTTCTAGGATCAGAATGAGTCCTTCAAAGAAGTCGTAGGAGCCGTTGAATTCTTATTTGTGATTTTCGTCCCAATTTTTATCCCTTACCTGCATGGCCTTATTTATATTCAAAATCTTCCTAACATTATTCCCATTTAAGCAATTATAGTGTCCAATGATTTTTCTACATCTGCTCGTAAAGACTTTTATTGTCCTTATTGGCTGTTACGCAGATTAATGAACAAATTTGAATTGTGTGAAAATATCATCATCGCGTATCCAAAAATTTCTCCGCAACTATCAACAACATTTTGTTAGTGGAGAGGGAAAAAAAATGTCATTTGGACGAAGATCGCTGATTTTGGATCGATTCATTCTGCTTATATCAAATCGAAGATGTTGGTAAACGATGAACAAGCATTTTGCGTTGACTGAGAATATCAGTGAAAACGAACAGGAAGACGTGATAGAGTGGTTCTACAACTCTTCTGGTCTCTTCCCCGGATTTTTTTCCAGCAATGACCCTGCTCTTTATAATTATCACGGGCTAAAGTACTTCTGAGGTCAAGACATGTGAACTGCTGAACAAATGGAAGGTAACATTGTGTTTTGGTTTAAGGCATTTAATGCATCCATGGAGTCCGGTTGAAAAGCAAGCAGCAGTTGTTATTTTGGTTTGAAATGACATCGAGATTGCATCAGTTATGGCTTGACTATAACTTCTGTAACTGCAGACTTCCACCAAGTCGTAACGGACGCATAACTAAGGCAGTGAACATTCGTATTTAGCTCTGACACTTAGAAACCTTTGTATTGTTGTTGTTGTTGAGGTTCAAATGCTGGCGTAAAACTAATTCCAGCCATTTTACTCATACAAAGAAAGATATCGTGTATTACTATTAGACCGGAACATAAATAATCAGAACATTTATCATTAGTACAATTACTCAGAATTACAACATGCCTCTGAAACCAATCTGAAGATAAACTAAGAAAAAATAAAGGATTATGCTTTAACATTAATTAGTCTACCCCTATAAAGTCCTGTTCGAAAACAATCGAAGTAAAGAACACTGAAAGAAAGAAGTACCACGAGTGTAACAGATAATAATCTACCTACTCTACGAGATTGTGTGAACAACAGAACACTCTCGAGTCAAGGCTTATTGAGACTCAAGGTAACCCCACATAAAAACTGTATCGCTTAACCGTTTCACGATCACGGCGAATTTCGCATGGCGTGCCCTTCGGACCATCTGTCATTGAAGCGCAAATGGAATGAGCATTGCAATCAAGATAGACGGTCTTGTAGAACAATGAAAAAGGCAAGGGGTACTAGGTGCTTGAGATTACCGCTCTACTTTTCGACTCCTCCATCTTCTTTTCTTGATTCAAAATTCGTTATTTGCAACTTGTACAGACTGGACATGATCTGCTCTCATGCTCCTACGCTTTGAAGGATATTGCTTGTGGTTAGAAAAAAGCCCATACACGTAAAATGTCCATTTTGAGGAAGCACTGGCAGTTCGCATCATAAATTTACATGAGTTTCTCGGGTGATATGCCTGTTCTTAACCTCTAAACTTTACTACGCATGAAAGAACATACCCGCCGTAGAGTTCGAAGAACGGTATAACTTGCTCAAAATCGAAGTGTTAATACTTCCGCTACCACAACGCACCCAGATGGCCTGTCCAACGACCAGCCCCAGTACAGATACCGTACTCGACAAGCCGTCGACTGACATAGAAAACTATTCAAAGACACATACAATAAACAGAACAGAACAGCACAGAAACAGAACTATTCACATACGAAAAAGCGGTTAGTAAAGAACATGCTTCGAACGGCAGCCAACACATGCATCGGGGAGGAGCAGAAAGTAGAATCCGTGAAACTGGCTCGGGAACAGCCACTTCTAATAGATACAAATTTGTAGCCCCTCGGCTTAGGTTTAGAGGAAAAACTACGCCTCCGAACGAAAACTCGAATAAAAGGAAAGTCCCGTTCATCTCCCGTTCTTTTCAAATGAGATTAGTACAGCTATAAAACGCTGTTTGAAAAGAGCGGGTTTAGAGCAATCGGTGGCTATTATTGAGATACCATCGAATACTCTAAGACGCCAACTAGTTCACAACCGCTTATATGACAGTATCTGTATAATGAAAGATTGCAAAATATGTCCTAACGGCAGAGATGGTGATTGTATGGGTGTAGGTACTGTCTACTCTTGCACAGCGTGTAGCGATAAACATATTGGGGAAACAGGAAGGCCGCTCTATGCCCGCATAGAAGAACACCTAGCTGAGAAGCGTCTTAATAGACGGAACACCCCGCTAGGGACGCATAGAGAACACAGGGACATGACGGAGCTGATTTTAAGATCGGAGTCACCATCCTTGCGCAGGAACAAAAACATCAGCGCGAAAAATTCTGGAAGCACTATGGATTAACACCACCAATCCAACTATAGACCGCGAATCCACTATAGACCGCAGGAAGGAGGAATGCATCATTATCACTCGTGATATGAATCAGTATATAAGACTGTTGTTTTGATGGGTAGGGTGCATTCCGAGCCTATGTGA
The DNA here is from genome assembly GCA_019055375.1 of Parelaphostrongylus tenuis. Taxonomy (NCBI): domain Eukaryota; kingdom Metazoa; phylum Nematoda; class Chromadorea; order Rhabditida; family Metastrongylidae; genus Parelaphostrongylus; species Parelaphostrongylus tenuis. The sequence goes on along the minus strand of JAHQIW010005129.1, from coordinate 25,351 downwards.
TTTCCTTCCGGTGATCTCCACCTGGATCACTCAGTGAACACATACAAAAAGCGGTATGTTGAGAGTTGATTTTGTGCTTGATGCGAGTGAAATCTAGGTCTGGTGGCTTTTCCTAAAGGAGTAATAGAGGTGTTTGACTGATTGGATTACGAACAATTTGACCTTTCCAGGCTCTGAAAGAAGGCGAACTGCCGAAATGTCAGCTGTCAAATAAAGTTTGATGTAACACCTCGAACTAGGCTCAAAGAAGAAAATCAGGAATTATAATGAAGCATGCCAGGTTGATAGACAGTCGGTCTTGATAATCATCCAAAGCAAGTTCTGTGCGGCAAAATAGGCCATAAAACACGTAAGTATTGGAGTCAAGATGTACGGCCCTAATTGCGAAGCAGCGCACGTAGTGGAATTTATGCCCATGGTCGTGAAAGGTTTAAGCGAAGAAGTATGAAATCTAACAATAAACAACGTTCATGTACCTATTAAATCTATACTACATTCATTATCAAATCCTATTATGCCGATCCTACACCAACACTCAACTAATAGTGCAGCTTTATCTCCTTCTCTTAATGTTTTCACCATTACATCGCCACAACAGGAACTGCTCCGAGTAAGCAAATACCTTCATGAAGTACCGCTTTACTTGCCGATAAAAGCAAAAGCCTTGGCACGGCTACCTGAAAGAACTCACATAAAGTAATTTCGCAGAAATAAGAAAGGGTTGTTTGGGTCAATTAATACAAAGTATGCCAAAACGCAGACAACTGAGAGATATTTACTATTAAATTGTACTATAGAAACCCTCCAACAGCACTCTCCTGACAGTAAACAAGTAAAAAAAAAGATGGCAAAGTGCGTAACACAGCACTTTCTCTATGAAATTCGTTTGTTGCATCCATCGTGGATGCAGCTCGTTGCCTGCACGTGCATAACAAAGAAGTAGCCGATACCTATATGGGAGACGGCGACAAACTTATGAATCGATCTCATTCGCTGCACAGGAAGTTTTCATAGGCGTGTAAGTAATCATTCGAAAGCCTAAATCTCTAGCTATAATCCAAATTCGCTGTTTCACAATCACCTTTCGCCTTCATTTTTATCACGCATATAATTTGATGGGGGCACGATAAGTTTTTTCTATAATTCCTGTCGATTGAGTAAAAAGATCTCCAATGAATAACAATATTATACCTTTATTTCGAGTGTTTATTAAGACCACGCTCAAACTTCAATATATCTCATAATTATTATTTGAGCCAACATGTAATGTGGTCTGTTAATGAGCATTTGTACAGTATGATAATTCCACCTGATATACGTGTAAATCGCTTGCCGACTTTTACCGCTTCAGAGAGAGAGTGGGGCTCCCGAGAGGATTGGCCATAGACGAAAAGACGAAGCGTTCTGCCGACTGACGAGACTGTAAGGTCGAAACACTCGTATCGGCTGTACAAGAGCACATTAGCAGACCACATGACATGTTGGCTTAAATAATAATTTATGGAATAACAATATCACAAACGCAATCGGTCGCCCGCCCCGCTCCGCTCCATGAGTTACGGGTAAACGAGGTTGTCTAAAATGCAAAACTCGATCGATTTTCCCCGCTAAACGGTATTTTCAAAAATGAGCAGAACGTTGGAATCATTAGAACTTACGACATCGAATGATTACAAATAGCCTAAAGAAAGAGCTCCGTCTGGCGAGATCTAAAGAACAAATACTTTCTTTCTTCCACAGAACTACAAAAAGGGCTTTTCCTAAATGCAAACACATTTTAGTTCTCGAAACTTGTGTATCTAATGAATACTAGCACTCAAAAGATGAGTTTTGTTCAGCGAAATATAAGCCAGATAAGAAAAAAACACGTGGTCGCGTGAAACAAAATTTTATTTTGCATTTTACACGGCTAGAAAAGGTGTTTTGCAAAAACCGACCAGTAGGCTCTAGGCAGAGACTCAAGCTTGCGAATGACTGCACTAAAACTGCTATGAAAAGTTCCTGATCAGAGAATGAGATCGGCTTATGATTTGCCGTCGTCTAACATATAAGCACTCTAGCCTTCTCCGGGTGGGTCGTCTTGATATAGTGGAAAATACAGAGTAAACCAGTCGATGCCACTGAATGGAGACATCATTGGGCTCCAATTCAGTTAGTCAAGAAGACCATATCTTACGCAAATTGAATGAGAACATGTGACTTTCCACAGAATGAACGTTTCAAACTTATGGAAATGCCAAAATTAAGAAAAGATGAGATCTGGCAGAGATGGTAAAACGCCTGCTGCCTTATCACGTAAAGTGGGCGCCAACCGTGATTCTACCATATAGCATATGTTATCATATCTCATCTTGCTCAGTTTCTTACTAAAACAGTAAATCATGGGAGCTCTGCTGTTATCAAACGATATTGTTATCTCACATTAAACCACTACTCAAGATGCAGTCTAACTGTCTATTTATATTTAATAATCTGGTGTGCTGACAAGCAGTTCGCTCATCAAGCTCGAAAAGATATGAGGTCATATACGGTTTTGTGTAAAAATGCAAAAAAATTTCTAAAATTCCGGAAGAAGATTGCGCAGTGAAATCGTCATCATCACAAAGGAATACTAGGAATTTGATGAACGTTTGAAGAAACACGCAAGTACCAAGTACTACTTACCAAACTACTGCCTTGTAAAAAATGAAAAAGATGGTCTCTGCCACTTCATCACGGTAAGCACTTATCTACTCAATTAGCAAGGAAAAAGTTCTCCAAAGCTGACTATTTCTAAAAACTTTGCCTATACGAAAAGATACTTGACTTCTGAGTAAACATCATGAACATAATCTAAACTCTTACACTTCATCTCTTGTGATCAGTGGAACAGCACTGTTAAAATGGAAGTCTCACATACCACCTCGCAGCGTTGTACATTTGAAAATGCGAAAGGAGAGCTTTAAGCCACTAAGATATTTATCAAAATCAGAACCATATAATACAGGCTCTGATATGAAGAAGCACTAAACACTGTTAATGCAGCCTAACCGAAAATAGAGAATTTAGTTGACTTTTGATCACTGAGATGTCAAGTATCAATGTGTTATAACAGGAAAATTATAGAAAGCCACTTACATCGACAGGTTGACCTTTAACCTTCGCCTGATGTATAACTCTGCCAATGTGGTGAGATAACTCGATAAGATAGACTACTAATTGGCACGGTTTCAGCTTTCTCAGTGGTAGAAAGAATCACCTGAGATAAAGTAAGTAAGACAGATGTCGGAATTAGTGGCACACCTGATGAAAATAACTTATTGGAAACGCTTTCCAATATCTTCTAATAGGTGACAAAGCTAAATATGTTTATGGAAACATGAAGAAAATGAAACGATGCAGAATCTTACTTCAGGAAATCGACAAAGATGATTAGACAACTTTGCGAAGTCAGGTGTTTCCTCAGGAATCGAAGCGCACTCGTCCAGAAGAGGAAGTAGTTCCAAATTGTTTTCTTCGATAGAGCATAATCGGCTGTGTCTGACCTGCACACTTCATTTCATAAACATGGGTAGAAAACCTTCGTTCCGGCACAATACTCTCTAAAACATGAATAACACCAAAAATAAACGATTTTCACTCACCTGTAAGTGATAAAGCATTGTTATGGTTGAGATCAAAGGCATTTTGAAACGAAAACTCATACTCAGCAGATTTTGCACGTTTCAGGTCATGAATATCACGGTCGATAAGGAGAGATGGTGGGCCACCTGTACCTCAAATGGGTAGTTCAATGAAGAGTATAATGATCGGTAACTATTAGAACTCCACCTCTCCGGCCTTCTCCGGCGGCACCTTGATCGTTTTAGATTCTTTCATGAATTGCAACGCTAACTCTTTCCCACGATCAATGATTTCGCTAACGATTTCTGTACGACCCATTCTAGAAAAAATAATCTGCAATAAACAATACACATAAACGCATACCAAGATATAGACATATTGCACCAAATTCCTCAATAAAAAATGCGTAGGGCGCAGTGATTAGAGGTGCCTTGTGATACACACGTGGTCAATGGTTCGACCCCACGCCCAAGGCTTCCAAGTCGTCTCTCTCTCCAGGATCTGCGAATCGGTACCACACCTATCTGCTAGGATAGCAGCACCTACTTGGTGAGTAAGTAGGCTACCGCGAGTCATTCGTAAGACCGGATATGCATTCAGTCACCTCGAACTATGCTTGAAAGTCGAGTGCATGGCGCATCTCTTATGGTTTGATCAACGTCAAGAGCTATATCTTGCATCCTTTAGCACCAGAAAACACAAAATTTCTATCAACGCTGAAAAACTTTAATACAGTGTTAGGATAATACAACTAAGAATACTCACTTATTATGAAAATCACTGCGCAGCGTAACAGCGCCAATACTATAGCCCCTGATATTCTGCACAAATCTATGAATTTAAACCCTGTCTCAAAAAATCGACTGAAATTCTTGAAACTGTGATTCCCATTCGCCCATTTGCAGGACTAGAGAACTATCTTTTCTTCGCCTTCTCTTAGGCGACATTAGGGGTGCACCACTTGCGTAATTTGATTTCAAAAAGAAATTGTATTCCCTAGAACAAATAAACGATTCTTGTCTTTTTCTTCTGAAATTTCTACTTTGGTCTATTAGGCACTCGCTAGTGAACCAAATCGATTTCTCTTGGCAAACTGGTTCAATTTCGCCTGCCATTTCTGGGATTCAAACCACGATGTACTGCATGGAGTTCATTTCGAAATATTTTTCTGAATTTCGACATTCTGTTCAGAAAAGTAAGCGAGGAGTAGGCCAGTGCCAGTAATCACATAAAGCTCTCGTCAAAGAAGGTAATCATTGCTTGGTAGATGACGACAACAGGGGAAAGGTATCGAATTTCCCTCAGGAGGAAAACTGTGCTCATCAAGAAAGGTTACCTACTGCCGAGTTCCCACTATTTCTCGTAACTCTTAGACTATAAGTAAATAAATTCAAATGGAGCACAGAACGTTCGGTGATGATCAGCTGATTATGATCTATCAAGTTAGTAATTATAAAGGCCCGGGCAAGTTTTGCACCAAATTTAGAGCACAAAAGGGTTGCAAGGGTTGCTTCGTCGCTAGTCCATGGTACGGCATTGAACCAACGACCATGTGTGCTTTTCAAAGCATTTCTCATCACTGTACTCCACATATGCGCTATGTGAGAACAATAGCGCAAAATAGTAAACGCTCGAATATGAAAACTGGAGTTGGTCACTAACAAAATTGTTTTCCAAATAAGTCTACATATATTAACTGAAATCAGCTCAACATTTTTGCTTTCTATTCAAAAACTTGATTCCGATGACTTAAGCGGACCAGCGGTGAACAAAGAACGAACTACACGCGTACGAATCATTGAAAAACACTTTTCATGGTATACTCCTCAATGGACATTTCTTCATAAAGTACAGGTGATATCTTAGATATGACTGCATTTTTATTAGGAATATACCTCGTGGACAAGCCTTTGACTCTTCCATATGGCACGTGCTCGATCTTCTCAGCTAGGTCATCTCTTCCAATTTTACTCAGAATTACTCGTAGTGCCTCAAAATGACTACGCTGACCACGATCGACAATGTACATATAACGATCGGCATGAAACTGATCGTCGCGATGTAAAATGGATGCCACTCTCTAAAGTAATACCAATGGATTGGAAAAATGATAAAGAAAGAGAATGAGAAAAGAAGGATACTACAGATAGATGGAAGATGTAAATGTAACTCGATATACAGCTAAGGACAGTCGCGTAGACCTACCTTGACAAATAAATCGTCGTATCATTGCTTTTCCGAATAATCGCATATTCTTCCGAATCACCACCTTCGGATAGATCGATGGCCCAAATACCGGTGCTCGTTTTCCGTGCAACTTTGTCCCTTGATCAGATCGGAAACTAAACAGCGAGCTCCGGGCACATATGTGGATTCGTAGTGCCATCTAAAACAAAACAGAGCCAAGATGAACAATAAAAAACATGGCAATTGCTTCCCTAAACATACCACAATTGAATGATAAGAAAAACCATCAACTTCAATAGCTTCTGCTCAATAAATTTGGTGGTCATTGCTCTAGTGGCGAATTTCTGGAACCTAAATTAGTAAGACATCCATTTCCGACAAATTCAAATGCTTAACTTACTTTTGGCCAGTATGCCGCTATCGTAGCGAATTGCGTACCCCAGTCACCAAGGTAGTTCACAGAGATCACTTGATTTCCTATGGCACGATGGACCTGTGAATATTTTGAGACGAGAGCTATCACAATGCGAAATTCACATAGAACCTCCGTGTTAAAAAAAAGCACACCGTTTTACAGAAAACTCGCTTTTCCTACGAAAAAATTTGTACTATGGCACAATAATCCCCACTTTGAGAGGAAAAAATACTAATGGTGAAGTATATGAGCTCAGCTCATCAGCTAGATATTTCACGAGCAGAATTCAAAACAAGATGGTAGATCTAATCCTGAAATCAACCACAGTGACACAGAGAAGTGCTCCGAATACCTGTAATCGTTTTTAACATAGTAGAGCTCACAAGAGGTTGGCATTGAAACCCTTGGGCAAACGATCAATCAGTCTGGTAAGGGCTCTTCTACAGCCCGATACACGTGTTTCGTCCTTACAGACTCGTCAGTCGGGCAGAACCCGTGTCTTTCGATATTTTTATAGTCAGCCCTCAGGAGTTATCGAAGACGAACGTTTTACGCTCTATGTCAAGCGAAATTTTCACCTAACATAGAGCGTTTGCGCACTCGATTGCCCTTTGGCTGGTATTTTTTGTCATATTAAACCTTTATTTCGAGTGCTTTATCAAGACCACGCTCGAATTTCAAAATATTCTTTCCTTATTATTTGAGCCAACTTGTCATATGGTCTGATAAGGGCTCTTGTACAGCCCGGTACACGTGTTTCGTCCTTACGATCTGCCCGACGACGAGTCTGTAAGGACGAAACACGTGTATCGGGCTGTACAAGATTACCAGACCACATGACAAGTTGGCTCAAATAATAATGAAAGGATATATTGAAATTTGAGCGTGGTCTTAAAGGTGCGCTCGAAATAAAGGGATCAATCAGTACTCAAATAAGTTCACTTATTAAGAAAATTATCGCCTTTTCTCAACAACGTTTATTTGAGTCAGTTTCTAGAACTACTGATAATAAATCGAGGAACTAAATATCACCATATGGCATATGTAATGAAAATTATTTTAAGAACCGAGGCTAGTAATTTTTCCATTGAACATTCAAACCATTTCTCACTTTCCGGGTTCGCCTACCGTTTGAGGTTCGAATTTCTGCACACCATTCAACATTGTCGGATATATATTTGTAGCATTATACTACTGCTAGAAGAGCTTAAAATGAAGAATTCTGGCCTTTTTATTCGGTTATCCGGCGACAAACGAAAAAGTGACCTGTTTCGCTGATTAAAGACTGTCCATTGCACTTTTAGTACATTTGAAAACTTAATTTCTGGCTACTGCACTATGCGCCCGTTCTAAAAAAAAAACCTTTGTTCAACGTTTTAGGAAAAGAAAGACATTTGTGTCTCACGCCCGCACATTTCTCGCAGAACGGAACTCTTTCTTCATTTATAAGAAACCATTCAAAAGCGTAAGGTTTGCGATTCCAACGCTGTGCATAATTTCTTAGAATACCGTTTCTTTACAGTGTAACAAGGAAAAATTGGCTCGAATTTCACATATTTGGGCGCTCGCTTATCGGCTAATTTACGGTCGCGGTGTCTGCTGACCGTAGATTCAAAACGGCGTTCCGCGGCCGATCGATTGAAATTTGCTGTGGCGTCACATGTGAAGGGCGATTTTTGCTATTCGACTAGACATTTCCTCTCCGCTTCGGAAGAAATTCCGCATAAAACGCATGACTTTGATACCACAAGATTTCCTCTACACGTTCATACGCTTTCCGTGCTTCCAGGGAAGTGATAGTAAAGGCAGACGGCCAATGTAAAACATAATTAAATTTTCAATTTTACGACGTTATGAAAGGGTATTTTCCAAAAAGGACCACGCATGGCACTAGCCACTGATTTAAGCTTTCGAATGATTGTTAACTCTTATGAAAAATTTCTGTCCACAGGACAGGGCCATTTCTTCATTTGCCCCCAGGATAACTGAAAAGAACCAAATTCTTACATTACATAAACACAATATCTGCCATCGTAACTGCGTTCACAGACACTATGAGTTTATCAGGCCAAACCGTTGACGGCTGACTGCTTACAGATCGATTGTTTGTATCGCATAAAGACTGTTTAAATAGTAGGAGCCTCGATAGTGCAAGTGGTTAACACGCGCTCTCGGAAAGAACAAAGTGGTGCGGGTTCGATTCCCGTCAGAGGCTCAAAGTTCTGCATATGACTAGACAATATCGGTTGTTTGCCTTTTAATTCTCTTGAGGGGAAAAAACACCAACCCTGTGCAAGTTTCACCTGAACGAAAAAAGTTTGGAAGATCTCTCCCAACGTTGGTAACTATTTCGGATAAGATAGATCCCACCTTGTCGAGATATTTTCCGATTAACGTCGATCGCAAATTTCCAACATGAAATTGCTTGCCGATATTTGGACTCGAATAATCGATGACGATTTTCTGGCACTGTTGGTTGTTTATTTGATCTGCGAACAGAAAAAATCCATCTTACTAAACAACATGAAATTGGTATTTACTATAAAAAAACTGCAAATACAACAGTAATTGTTACAATTATCAGGTCGTTTTATAAGTTTTGGCACTAGAGGAATTTATCAAATTCGCTGACCAGAAGTAATTAAAACTACATGATTTCAATGACGTTCAATTACGCATTTTCTGGTGAACATTTCGGTATGCAACTTGTCTCTACTTGCTTTAAAATGGACCTGTCGTGGGGACCAATTTGCTTGTTGCTCATGCGCGAATGGCGCGTAGGCGAAAACGCTAATGAAGCGATGCACAAGATTGATGGAGCTTGGGACGATGGTCGCAGAAAGGACGGCTATGAAGCGGTTCGCAAAGTTCACAGCTGGAGAGAACAGTCTGGAGGATCAATCCCGCGAGCCGTTCACAGGAATCTTCATCAATCTTGCGTGCCAATCACTAGCATTTTCCCCTACGCGCCATTCGTGCATGAGTAGCAGGCAAATTTGTTCTCAAGTTCTCAAGACAGCTTCATCTCAAAGCACTTATAAGCAAGTTGTAAACCAAAATGTTGGCAAGAAAATGTGCAATTAAACGGCACCAAAGTCATGGAATTTTGATTGATTCTGGTTGATAGATTTCGAGTTTTCGCTACAGTGCAAAAACTTATGGAAAACCTGATAGAACTGTTGAACCGTTGACACCATACCTTTTGTTTCAAGTGTTTTTGAGACTTCGCCCAAACCGATAAAATCTGATAACATACTTTTGAGCCTTTCATGAGGTCTATTATAGCACTTACATAGTGCAAGACACGTATTTCGACATTACAGACTCGTCAGTTGCACGATACCTTTCGGCTCAGTCAGTTCCGTGGGGAGATATCCCCTACATAGAGGAACCGACTCCGAAATACTTATATCTGCTGCTAGATGGAAAAATCACCCAACGAGCAGTGTTGTACACTCGATTGCTCGTGGACGGTAAAACTTGGTAGCTATACCTTCCGTTTCGTTTTTTTGAGACCTTGCTCAAACCATAGATACTGATGATATATATCTGGCCGAAACACGTGTCTTGCACTGGATAAGTGCCATAGTAGACCTCATAAAAGACTCACAGCATGTAATGGGATTAATTTGACACAATATTGTAAAAAAAGGACTGCTGAAAAGTGTAACTGATGCGCGTAAAAGAGACTATGTCAACTTGAAACACGTGCACTGGGCTGTACAAGAGCCCTTACCAGACCACCTGACGTGTTGGCTCAAACAATAATGAAAGGATCTATGTCAACTTGGTCAACTTCAGATCTGCTCAGATCGGAAGAAGCTAGAGAAAAACAGATACAAAACCCACCAGAACATATCGTTTTCAGAGCCCCAGATTGACGCAACTGACGTAGATAACCAGCGTTCATCTGCACAAAATAAATGACGCAACGAGGCATTTACCATTATAAAATATAGAAAATCTCCAATGGCACTAGCTGCATAATATACCCACTGATGTAGAGTGATGTGCAAAACTTTTGCGTAAGCCGCGATTCGAACCAGCATCTCACTCTACCCACCGGGAATGCGTTCTCTAACCCGATGCACTACTAATGACCGTTTTGCCATCACTCTTATTCCTTTGGAACTGTGACTAATTAAAAGAAATTAGTAAAATTAGGATAATAAACTACTCGTGACACGTCACGTTAAGTTATTGGAATCGGTTTGCTGTCAAAAGACTTTCTTCATTGAACGGAACTAACAGCAGTTACAGCTATATATCCATAAATGATGAATGATTTGCTAAATTTCAAACCACGGGCGGGAGTTGAACCAGGGTCTCACCCTTTTTCAGGGGCGCTTGCTGGCCACTGTACTACCGGAACACCCGCTCTGCCATTACTCTTACAAGGTGGTATGGTATGTTCACACATAGAATGACATATAAAATGAGTAAGAGATGTGATAGGAGATCCTAACGGCAGAATTTTTCTTGGGTCTTTTGAATGAACGAGCAGATGACGAAGAGCTGGGCATTTATCAGTACATAAGGATGTTTCAGAACCAATCAATTAGGACTCTCCGGGATCAGTTTCCTAGGCGTTTCACGATGTATCTCCTTAGGGTGGTTCAGTATGAATCTCTTGGGTGGTCCGGGATCGGTCAATCAGGGTGCCCTAGGACCGATCTTCCAAGGTGCTTCAGGATAAACCTCTCGGATGCTTCAGAATGATACCCTTAAGCTGGCCCAGGATTAGGGCTTCAGATATCTCGCCCTTACGATGGCTCAGGATCAATCTCTTAGAGTACTCCAGGATCAATCCCTCGAGGTGGTCCTGGATCAGTCCGTCAGATTCCCTTAGAATGCATCTTTCTTAGCATGATTCAGGACCAGCCTCTCAGAATGCTGCAGGATCAATTCCCTAAGGTGGTCCAGGACCGATTCCTTAAGGTGATCCACGAGTTCATCAACTTTATCGCATAACATAAAGGTGATTGAGTCGACTACATTTGATCTACGGAATGACTCACAGTGACACTGTCGATCGATAGAGAGTAGTTCTTATTGATCCATACCAAGATCGATGTTCAAAGACGAACGTGAAGAATCCAGATGAGAATGAACTGACGAGTACGTTGTACGCCTGCAAACTTTTAACCAGCGGATCTACACAGAAGGTCTAGAGTATGATTAATTATGACCTCAGCATGAAAAGCATTGAACCCTTTGAGTGGAAAGGAATTCGGTTCTGTACAGATCAATAAATCAATAATCGGCGACTTCTCGCATGTGCCAAAAAATACGTACGTTAGTAGAAGAAATGTTAGGATTTGATGGATAGAACTGTCTGTACAATGAGAAGAAGCATGAGGAGATGGAAAAAGAGAAATGAAGTAGAAAAAGAATAAAAAAAGAAAAATAATGGGAAAAATCTGCCATTATAAAACCCGCTGATAATAAGGAACGCGGAAGCGCCGTGGCCGCGTGGTTGTTACGCTCGCCAGGACGAGCGGGCTAAGCCCCGCCCTCCACACTACGCGGAAGTCAACAATGAACGCCCTGAGGAATGCCACAGCCTGGCTATCCTCGGAGATTGCAAGGAGACGTGCTCAACGGATATTCTACGACGTTCGAGGAGAAAACGAAAAAACGAACTAGATGCTAGAAGTACAGGGATCCGCACAGTGGGTAAAGAAACACTCTGAAGACGGATCGGTGAGGCGTCTGTAAAATAAGAACGCTTTCCAACTGATTTCCCAATAAAGCGTTGAGGAAGAGTAAAACAAGAGATAATGGGGGTATCTAAGTGGCTAGAGATGCTCAAAAGCCACGACGAAGATGGTCTATGGATCTATTCCTGGCCGCTGCGCGTATCCTCTTCCTCAGCATATATACATATATGCATATATATATGTATACATATACATGTATGTATATGTGCATATATATATATATTGATCGTTCTTGAAGTGGGTGGGGAGGTTCCAAGTACCGTCTACTGTTGAGTCAGCTGATGGTGGAGTTCCCACCAATATTACAATGGGACGTCCTTAGAGCCTAGGCTGATTCGGAACCACTGGAAGTGAGATAAAACCTCTTCATTCGACCGATTCATACACTTCGCTCAAATTAATAATCTGATAATCTTATAAGATGTTTTGAGCCTTTTGTGAGGTCTGATAAGGGCACTTATACAGCACTGGACGGGCTCGAATCGTCCTTGCAGACGCCTCACAGCCCCTATCCGATTTTCCGGTCAGATATGCATTCCATCACCTCAAGCGATTCTTGACGAGATCAAATTCAACAACAACTACCAAACGACTTTTTTGAGACTTCGCTTGGAGATTCATTATAGCCTGATAGAATGTACTGAGCCTTTCATGAGGTCTGATTTAGCACTTCTAGTGCTAGACGACGTCTCGGCTTTTTCGCAAGCCTCATCAGCAGCACATGCCATTCGCCTGCTCGTCCCTCAATACTATAGGGAATCGACGCCGAAGAAAAAACACTCAATCACTCTGAAAGGACGTGTGTGCTAACCCAATACTACCGGGGCTCCTGTCCTGCTATCACTACTTATTTGACTATGTGAACAATAATTTTAGGCTTTCTTTTCTATGAAGCGCACCCCGATTCGAGCTCTTAAGAGAAAAAGAATGGTGCATCTTGTTTTAAAATAGCCTCACTATTGCGCTGTAACAGCAAAAATAAAGTTATAACTATTAATCAAAATCAGAGTTGTTCCTCTAGACTTTTAGTAAGCATTCAATAGCTTAAATCTCGCCAAATCCAATGAAGTATTTGTTTTTGAAATGAACTTTTTAGTGCGATGCAACAATCACAAGAAAATTGGGCTTGACAAATGTGGTCCCGAAGAAAGCACGGGTTTTCAGCGGCCATGTTGCGAAATCCCTACTCACATATGCATGTACACACGCACATATAATATATATATAGATATATATATACATACATATATATATATATATATATATATATACATATGCATGCACACGAGCGCATGTGGCGCAGTGGTTAGAGGTTCTCTGCGTCGCACACGAGGTCAATGGTTGGATCTCGCGCTCATGGCTCACCAAGCCATCCATCCCTCCGGGGTCGGTAAATTGGTACGAGACAGGTCTCAGACTTGTCTGGGAGGTTAAGCAGCACTGACTCGGTTCAGCGGAAGGCCACCGCGAGTCATTGTAAAGGCCAGATATGCATTCAATCGCCTCAAACGAAGTTAAAAATTGAAGTCGAATGCATGGCGCATCCCTCAGGGATTGATCAACGCCGGAGAGCTTTATCCTTTTTTTATGTATGCACACACATGTATATACATATGTGTATATACACAGACATATGTATACATATATATGTATATGTATATATATATGTATATATATATATATATATATATATATATATACCTATCAACCATGTAGAACAAATGGTGTCCGGTTTCGATAAGGCCTGTGGAAAGACTGGCGTTGTTCAACTAATTCCAACGAAAACCATGTTTATGAGGAACGGATGGGCTTGAATGTCCCATTCACGCTCAACGGAACGACAATCTCCGAATGGTCCAGTTACTTCTATGTAGGTCGTGAAATCAACATGATGAACGACCTAGCTCCAGAGTTGAGCAGGCGGAAAAGAGCGGCTTGGGGAATGTTTAAGAGCATCAAAGATGTAGTGAAGAGGACAAAGAACATCCGACTCCGTGCCCACCTTTTCGACTCGACAATTATCCCTGCCCTGACGTATGCAGCAGAAACCTGGTCGCCACGTAAGCAGGATGAAAGATCACTTGCCGTTATCGAACGCGCAGTCAAAAGCTCGATGTCATGAGGACAAAGGTCCGAAGTTCCGACCTACGTCAATGATCGAAGATCAAAGACGCCGTTCTACACGCCAGGATATCGAAAATAAGGTGGGTCGGACACGTGATGCGCTTCAACGACAACCGATGGACGAGAGCCTTGGAGACTGGATTCCTGGGGACATCAAGCGCTCTACAGGAAGAACACTGACCCGCTCGTCCGATTTCTTCTCGAAAGCGACAGAAGAAAGATATGATGCTCAGCGAATCCCTAGAGCGAGGATGACCCACTGGGCTACTCTTGCACGCGATAGGGAAAAATGGAAGTGTTGCTGATGTCCGCTCTGAGCAATACGCAAAACTCTGAACGCCGGTGGGAATCGAACCCGCATTTCATCTTTTTCGAGAACGTGTGCGAACCATTACACTAACGACACTCCTCTTTGCCATTGCTCTTTTATGCGACACAAGGCATCAATCACTTTCCAACTGCTCAATCAGTTACCAACTACTAACGGTTTGGTTTGCTAAGCACATAACGACATCGAACCTCGTTACTTTGACTACAGATATCGAATACAGGAAATCAGCAAAGAATAGCACAGTTAAGTCTTCGGTAGTGCAAAGAGTTAGCGCGCGCTCCGTAAAGGGCTAAATATGGGTTCGATTCCTATCGCAGGTCAAAGTTTTGCACATCACTCGACATTATTGAATATATATGTGAAGCGCAACTGACGTAGATAACCAGCGTTCATCTGAATAAAATAAATGAGCAACGAGGTATATACCATTATAAGACATAGAAAATCTCCAATAACACTAGTTACATAATATATCCAGTGATGTAGAGTGATGTGCAAAACTTTTGCGTAAGGCGGGATTCGAACCAGCATCTCACTCTACCCCCCAGGAGCGGGTTCTCTAACCCGTTGCACTACTAATCCCAGTTTTGCCATCACTCTTATTCCGTTGAAACTAGTTACTAATCAAAAGAAATTAGTAAAATTAAGATGATAAACTACTCGAGACACGTGACGCTAAACGTTATTGGAATCGGTTTGCTGTCAAAAGACTTTCTTCATTGAACGGACTATCAGCAGTTACAGCTATATATCCATCAATGCTGAATGATTGCTGAATTTTGAACCACGGGCGGGAATTGAACCAGAGTCTCACCCTTTTCAGGGGCGCTTGCTGCCACTATACTACCGGATCTCCTCTTCTGCCATTACTCTTACAAGGTGGTATGGTATGTTCACACATAGAATGACGTATAGAACGAGTAAGAGATGTGATAGGAGATCCTAACGGTAGAATTTTTCTGGGTCTTTTGAAAGAACGAGCAGATGACGAAGAGCTGGGCATTTATCAGTACATAAGGATGTTTCAAGACCAATCAATTAGGATTCTCCGGGATCAGTTTCCTATGCGCTTCACGATGTATCTCCTTAGGGTGGTTCAGTATGAATCTCTTGGGTGGTCCGGGATCGGTCAATCAGGGTGCCCTAGGACCGATCTCCAAGGTGCTTCAGGATAAACCTCTCGGATGCTTCAGAATGATACCCTTAAGCTGGCCCAGGATTAGGGCTTCAAGATATCTCGCCCTTACGATGGCTCAGGATCAATCTCTTAGAGTACTCCAGGATCAATCCCTCGAGGTGGTCCTGGATCAGTCCGTCAGATTCCCTTAGAATGCATCTTTCTTAGCATGATTCAGGACCAGCCTCTCAGAATGCTGCAGGATCAATTCCCTAAGGTGGTCCAGGACCGATTCCTTAGGGTGATCCACGAGTTCACCAACTTTATCGCATAACATAAAGGTGATTGAGTCGACTATATTTGATCTCCGCAATGACTCACAGTGACACTGTCGATCGATACAGTCGGTAGTTCTTATCGATCCATGCCAAGTTCGATGCTAAATTGACGAACGTGACGAACCTAGTTGAGATTGAACTGACGAGTAGTTGTTAGGCCTGCAGAGTTCTACCCAGATAATCTATACAGAAGGTCTAGAGTATGATAAAATATGACCTCAGTATGAAAAGCATTGAACCCTTTGAGTGGAAAGGAATTCGGTTCGGTACAAATCAATAAATCAATAATCAGCGACTTCTCGCATGTGCCAAAAAAATACGTACGTTAGTAGAAGAAATGTTAGGATTTGATGGATAGAAACTGTCTGTACAATGAGAAGAAGCATGAGGAGATGGAAAAAGAGAAATGAAGTAGAAAAAGAATAAAAAAAGAAAAACAATGGGAAAAAATCTGCCATTATAAAACCCGCTGATAATAAGGAACGCGGAAGCGCCGTGGCCGCGTGGTTGTTATGCTCGCCAGGACGAGCGGGCTAAGCCCCGCCCTCCACACTACGCGGAAGTCAACAATGAACGCCCTGAGGAATGCCACAGCCTGGCTATCCTCGGAGATTGCAAGGAGACGTGCTCAACGGATATTCTACGACGTTCGAGGAGAAAACGAAAAAAACGAACTAGATGCTAGAAGTACAGGGATCCGCACAGTGGTAAAGAAAACACTCTGAAGACGGATCGGTGAGGCGTCTGTAAAATAAAGAACGCTTTCCAACTGATTTCCCAATAAAGCGTTGAGAAAGAGTAAAACAAAGAAATAATGGGGGTATCTAAGTGGCTAGAGATGCTCAAAAGCCACGACGAAGATGGTCTATGGATCTATTCCTGGCCGCTGTGCGTATCCTCTTCCTCAGCATATATACATATATGCAATTATATATGTATACATATACATATATGTATATATGCATTATATATATATATATATATAATATTATTGATCGTTTCTTGAAGTGGGTGGGGAGGTTCCAAGTACCGTCTACTGTTGAGTGTCAGTCGATGGTGGAGTTCCCACCAATATTACAATGGGACGTCCTTAGAGCCTAGGCTGATTCGGAACCACTGGAAGTGAGATAAAACCTCTTCATTCGACCGGAGTCATACACTTGCTCAAAATTAATAATCTGATAATCTTATAAGATGTTTTGAGCCTTTTGTGAGGTTGATAAGGGCACTTATCCAGCACTGGATGAACTCGTTTTTCGTTCTTGCAGACGCCTCCACAGCCCCTACCCGATTTCCCGGGGCCAGATATACATTCCATCACCTCAACGATTCTTGATGAGATCATATTCAACCAACACCTATCAATCGACTTCTTTTGAGACCTAAGCTTGGAAATTCATTATAGTCTGATAGAATGTTTTGAGCCTTTCATGAGGGTCCGTTTCGTCTCCACTTTTTCGCAAGCCCTCATCAGCAGCAACATGCCATTCGCCTGCTCGCCCCCTCATACTATAGGGAAACGACGCCGAAGAATTCACACCCAACCACTTCTGGAAGAAAACGAGTGTGCTAACCAACACTACCAGGGCTCCTGTCCTGCTACACTACTTATCGTGACTATGTGAACAATAATTTCAGGCTTCTTTTCTAAGAAGCGCACAACCGTTTCGAGCTCTTCAGAGAAAAGCATTATTTACTGTTTTCAAGATCTGAAAAGTCATTCGATAGCTAAAATTTGAAGAATTTGAATGGTGTATCTTCTTTTGAAAATAGCCTTATTATTGCGCCGTAACAGCAAAAAATAAAGTTATAACTATCATTCAAAATCAGAGCTATTCTTCTAAACTTTTCAGTAAGGCATTTCAAATAGCTTAAATCTCCGCCGAATCCGAAAGAAACTATTTGTTTTTTAGAAGCACTTTTTAGTGCGATACCAACAATCAAAAAGAAAATTGGCTTGACAAAATGTGGTCCCGAAAAAAGCACAGGTTTCTAAGCGGCCATGTTGCTAAATCCCTATTCACCATATGCATGTACATACGCACATATAAATATATAAATATATCTATATATATGTTAATATGTAATATGCCAGACATATATATACATGGTTTTGTATGCATATATGAGCATATATATGTATCAAATATGTATATATATATACATATTTATATACATATATATATATATATAAACTTTCAACCAAGAGGAACATATATATATATAATATATATATATATATATATATATATATATATATCAACCTGTAATCAACCGGTCGTCCCGTTCATCGTCGAGTGACTCGAGCAGGTAGCAGCAAACTGCTTCCTATAATAAATAAAGCTATATCTATTGATCACATGCAGACATAATATACATGTTTGTATGCATATATGAGCATAGATATGCATAAATATGTATATATATATACCATATTTATACCTACATATATATATCATATATAGATATATCTATATATCTACCTATCATCCACCAAGAGGACATATTATATACCTTATATGTATCATAGTGCGGTGAGGAGTAATAGATACCACCTGTTATCACCGGTCGTCCCCCGTTCAATCGTCGAGTGACTCGAGCAGGTAGCAGCAACCAGCACATTCCTTTTTCCCTATCGCGTGCAAGAGCAGCCTAGGTGGGATGTCCTTCACGCTTATAGGGATTCGCTGAGCATCATATCTTTCTTCTATCGCTTTCGTGAAGAAATCGGACCAACGCGGTCAGTGGTCTTCCTTTAGAGCGCTTCACGTCCCGAGGAAATCCAGTCGGTCAACGGACCTCGCCATCAGTTATCGTTGAAGTGCATCACGTGTCCGGCCCACCTTATTTTCGATACCTGGCGTGTAGAAACGGCGTCGCTGATTTTCGATCGTTGACGTAGGTCGGAACTTCGGATCCTTTCTCTCATTTGCGAGATACGGGATACTCCTAGCATCGACCTTTCGACTGCGCGTTCGATAACGGCAAGTGATCTTTCATCCTGCTTACGTAGCGACCAGGTTTCTGCTGCATACGTCAGGGCAGGGATAATTGTCGAGTCGAGAGGGTGGGCACGGAGTCGGATGTTCTTTGTCCTCTTCACTACATCTTGATGCTCTTAAACATTCCCCAAGCCGCTCTTTCCTCCTGCTCAACTCTGGGGCTAGGTCGTTCATCATGTTGATTTCACGACCTACATATAAGTAACTGGAGAATTCGGAGTTTGTCGTTCCGTTGAGCGAGAATGGGGCATTTAAGACCAATCCGTTCCTCATGAACATTGTTTTCGTTAGATTTAGCTGAATTTCCACAGGCGTTATTGAAATCGGTCAACATTGGTCACTAAGCCTAACAAAAACGATGTTCATGAGGGACGGATTGGTCTTAAATGCCGTTTTCTAACACGCCTGGAGGTATCGAAAATAGGGTGGGCCGGACACGTGATGCGCTTCAAACGCACAACCGATGGACGAGGGCCGCTATCGACTGGATTCCTCGGGACGTCAAGCGCTCTCACAGGAAGGCTCACCGACCGGCTGGTCCGATTACTTCACAAAAGGTATAAAAGAAGGATATGACGAAATCCCTAAGCGATGAGGACCCACTGGTCCACCCTTGAATGCGATAGGGGAAAAATGGAAGTGTTGCTGATGTCCGCTCTGAGTGATACGCAAAACTCTGAACTTCGCGACGGGAATCGAACCCGCATATTCATCCTTTCCGAGGACGAGTGCTAACCATTATACTAAATGACGCTCCTGTTCTGCCATCACTCTTTTGTGCGACACAAAGCATCGATCAATCATTTACCAACTGCTAATACGGTTTGGCTTGGTAAGCACATAACGGCATCGAACCTCGTTACCCTGACTACAGATATTAATATAGGAACATGAACAAATAATAGTGCAGTTAATTCCTCATAGTGCAAACGAGTTAGCGTGCTGTCGGGAAAAGGGCTAAATATGGGTTCCGATTCCCATCGCAGGTCAAAAGTTTTTGGCCACATCACTCGACATTATTGGATATAGAAGTGAAACGCCGCAGGAATCGTTCAATACTTAAGGCACATGAATTCTAATTTTGATTAGCAACGAAGTTTTCTTTCTCTTCGGAAGTCGTTATGAGCAGTCTTGGCCATCATTCATTTGCAATGATCAAATATGAAGAATTACTATTTCTATGCCACAAACAAAGGCTATAAACGCAAAGACGAGAAAGTCTATAGGAACGAAATTAAAGATACAAAAATAGAAATATTAAAAAATACAAGGGTTACATAGCAAATACCGAAGGAAATGCGAGAGACGATCTCGAGGAATGTGGTTTGTTGTTTGGTGACGGCACCAACGGAATAAACTGTACAAGGTCCGCAACCGACGAAATGTTAGGCGGCGCCGTCGGCGCACCGCCCACGCAAAAGCTGCCGTTTGCTATGGGGAGCGTCAACACTTTCGGGAACCGGGTTGTGGCCGTGCCCCGCGCACTCCTTTTCTCCCATCCAAAGCTTCCCTCTCACGTAGTCGGTATAGCTTAATCGATTCAGAAAAACCCCAGGAACACTGTCCGATTATACTTGGCGTTTCCCAGTTCGTCAATGAATCGCCTTCTGCGCCTTTCGACGGTTTCAAACGACGGATTATTTCGGTCCAAGAAGGGACCGAATAATCTTTTCAAACTTCTTCGCGCTCAAGTCGTCTCACTCACGTAATCGCTGGTTTAAGCCGAATCAAACGCCCCACAATATTCGTCAAGCATTTGGTGCGTTCTCAGGTTGTTCTAATGGCACTCTCGCATTTCGCCTCTTCAAGCACAACTTACTTCTGTCTAAATGGTGATCACAAATAATTTTTGTCTACCTTTTTGCAACCCAATCTTTCCCACTCAAATTGGGAACGTCCCAAACATTCCACGATATTCGGGAGTGACTTGAATCGGTTAATACGCACGGATTAAGTGACCGGGAAGCACTGGGTGGCGAGAAAGTAACAAAAATCACTCAAATCCGCTCTTGGAACGAAATGAGCCGCGTTTGAACCGTCAAAATGCAAGAATCCTGTTAGCAACCGCCTGGGGAACGTTTCCAAACATTCGACAACATTTGGGGAGATCTGAATCGGTTAAGCCATACCTATTACGTGAGTGGGTAGATTCCATGGCGAAGAGAAGAGAAAAAAATTTTTTTGACCCCGCTGTTGGATCGAAATAAGCCGTATTTGAACCGTCAAATTACGAGAATGCTGCTCTGTAATAACCTGTTGAAGGCAAAAAACATTCGACGATATTCTAAGGTTGAAAGGGATTTCGATCAGTTGAGATGTACCTATTATATGAGTGGGAAACCGTTAAGGCGAAAATTCGAGAAAAAAATAGTGGCCCTCATGGACCAAAAAAATCCGTATTGATTATCGAGAAAAACTAGTATTGTTTTTTTTCCTACTTTTTCGCACTCAAACCTTCAAACTCACGTGATTGATATGCCTTAAACCTATTGAAGCCCTCCATCCAGAATATCCTCGAATATCTGGGATGTTCCCAGTTTTTTACTGGATAGCATTCTCGCATTTCGACGGCTTGAACAGTTATATATCGGTCAAAGGGCGAAATAAAACAATTCTTCCTATTTTCTCGCACAGAAAATCTTCCCAGTCATTTAATTGTTTATATTTCGACCGATTCAAATCCCTCCAGAATATCGTCGAATATTTGGGCATTCCCAGTTTGTTACTGAACAGCAGTCTCGTATCTCGACTATTGAGGGACTAATTGCAACGGTGCAAGTGTAGACCAAATGATTTTCTACTTTCTCGCGTCTCAAAGTTTCCCGCTCACGAAAATCGGATATATCTGAACCGATTCTAATTCCCTCGACCTCAGAATACTGTCGAATATATGGAGCGTTCCTCGTTTGTTACTGAAAGCATTCTCGCATTTCGACGAAAAGGTAGAGAAAAATTACCGGGAAATTACTGGAAAAAATAAGGCGCGCTCAAATTATCAGAAAAAGAACATGTTGTTTAGTAAGGACATGAGATCCATACAAAGTCTCGGTGATCATCTGAAGGGGATTTGGATCGATGACGACATACCGATTACATGGATTTTGAGCTCAGGGTACGAAAAAGTTGCAAAGAATTAGTTCGTACTCTTTTAAAGGAAAAGAAGACGCACTCAAACCGTTGGAATGTGAGAATGCTGTTCATTAAGGACCTGAAATTCGTGCAAAGTCTCATCGAAATTCCAGAGTGAGTTTTGAATTGATGAAGACATACCGATTAGATGGATGCTAAATGTGGGTATGAACAAGCAGAAAAAAAAACATTTGGAACTGTATTGGAGGGAAATAAACGTGTTCAAAGTGTCAGAATGCGAGAACTATGATGTTCATTAAAAGGGGTGATATCCATAGAATGTTTCACTGATATTTTGAAGGGGATTTGAATCGATGAAGACGTTTCGATAACAGAATGGTGGAGCCTGGGTACGAAAAGGTAGAAGAAAGCATTTAGGGTTGTCTCGGAGGAAAATTAGGTGTACGCAAAGTTAGAATGCGAGAATGTTGTTCATTGGGTGTCTGAGGTCCAAGCAAGGTTTCACTGATATTCTGAAGCAGATTTGAATCGATGAAGACATACCGATCACATGAATGGTGATGTATGGGTGAATGTTGAGTAAAAAACTTTTAAAAATATATTGGAGCTCTCATAGAAGAAAATTAGACGTGTATGAACCGTGAGATTGCGAGAATGCTGTACATTAGGGACTTGAGATCTATACAATGTATCACCGATATTCTAGAGGAGAGTTGAATAGACCCTTCTGTGAGGTCTGGTAAGTGCTTGACAGGTTATACTCCTCTATCAAGGAATCGACACCTAATAAATCTCCACAAGTGAGATGACAAAATCTCCCGACATTACAATATTGATGTCTATTAACAGCGATTGAAAGAAAGGGATGATCCATCTTACAAGCCACAAGCTCGACGTGTGGTCACTGGCCTAGCACCTATCAAACCTCACAAACGGCTGAAAACATGCTATATCATTATTAACCTATTATTGTTTTGGCGGGGTCCATAAAAAGCGGTCGAATGGAGAGAAAAATCTTTAGTTTTGATCTTCCCTAGTCTTGTACAATACTCATGAGTCGTCATCATAAGTTCAAATTAGAAAACATAGGTAATTTATCAAAATTGATGATGCATGCTGTATGCGATACCAGTTCCTCGATAACTCTCCCTATAACTAAAATTATAACAGTCATTCATTTATTTCCATTTACTTAGAGCTGACGCATCTGAGAGAAGCTCGAGAAACTTATGGATAGGAGGAAAATTCTAAGCGCGGAGGGAGAATTGTGTCTGCATAGAAGGCTTAGAACATTGGCATTATGTAAACTGTTGATCGGAAATATGTGTCTCCAAAGAAGCATTCTCGATGCTTTTTTCTATCCTCACCAGTATTCAGAAAAAATGCAATTTATATTCCTCTTTGACGTTTCAACAAGTATTAGACAGCTAAATTTCGAGAGTTTCAAGGTTACAATTCATTTTTCAAAAGGTTTTATATTTTACTGTGAAAGTAAAATAATATTTCTTTTCGCATCTGGAAAGTTTACTAGCTTCTTAATTTACTAGAGCAAGACTAAACGAGCGGCTTGGGGAACGTTCAAGAGCATCGAAGATGCAGTGAAGAGGACAAAGAACATCCGACTCCGTGCCCACCTTTTCGACTTGACAATTATCCCTGCCCTAACGTATGCAGCAGAAACCTGGTCGCTACGTAAGTCAAAATGGAAAGATCACTTGGCGTTATCGAACGCGCAGTCGAAAGGTCGATGCTAGGAGTATCCCGTATCTCGCAGAGAGAAAGGATCCGAAGTTCCGACCTACGTCAACGATCGAAAATCAGAGACGCCGTTCTACACCCCAAGATATCGAAAATAAGGTGGGGCCGGACGCGTGATGCGCTTCAACGACAACCGATGGACGAGGTCCGTTGCCGACTAAATTTCTCGGGACGTCAAGCGCTCTAAAGGAAGACCACTGACCCGTTGGTCCGATTTCTTCACGAAAGCGATGGAAGAAAGATATGATGCTCAGCGAATTCTTAGAGCGAGGAGGACCCACTGGGCTACTCTTGCACGCAATAGGGAAAAATGGAAGAGTTGCTGGTACCCGCTCGAGTCACTCGACGATTAACGGGACGACAGGTGATACAGGTGATGCTTTGAACCATTTATAAAATTTGACTAAATGCCAAAAACAACGTGACTGTATGCTAAATCAAAGCTTTTCCTCCACACATGAAACTACATGTGCACCAAAAGCATATAAGCGTGAAGAACAGATCGAGATGTACCAAAGTGATACGAGAAAATTCTTCCGAAACGTAGAAAACATTCCAAAGTATACAAAAAACTAAACAAAGAAAATTGCGCTCAGCTTCCTAATCAAGCTGCGCGCAACGATTTCAAGTGAGGTACCGAAAGGATATCATGCTTCTGATTTTGCAAGCAACTGCTGACCTTCTAGAAAATCATGATGGGTATGTAAAGAGTAAAAACCAGAGAAAAACACTTTGGAGCCTCCTCAGCTAATAATTTCTAATCATCTGATTTCAAAGCGTTAGATATCAAGGCGGCAGTATAGTATCGTAAAAGAAAAGAGTACGTTGTCTAAACAGAAAAAAATTGGCACAATATAAACACATTCCAAGCGTATTGAAGATAAAAACTGATATATCTTAACTCATTTGAGTGGAGAGTAAGATAGAATAAATAAGAGATAAAATAAGTGCAAGCTAGCATGGAAATATCGTCAACGAACATCTTGGAGGTGCTCCCAATCTACATTTCGTTATACGTCATTTTAATTATCAGATCGATTCTCAATGATACGCAGCAGTCATAAATAAAAAGAAATAAACCACACTTTGGAATAGGATGAATTCCAACGAATAACGCATGTCAGAGCATGAAAAGACCGTCTTACCTCATAGAAAGTCAAGACTGTGCCATTGATCCTACTTCCATCCTCTCGTATATTTGCGAACGTATGTAGTGCTATATTCAATGGAACATCTTTCTCCGTAAAAAACCGAAGACCTTTAGGCATACACAACTGCAAAAAAGTTGGATAAGTTGTTGGCGTGTTATCAAAACTCCTGATAACCAATGATTATGAACAAACGAAATGAAAACAAAGAGCGGATATCACATCCAGCAATCCGACATACCGAAAGTACTTCATCGGAAAATTGTGCTCCTATTCGTTTGTGTGGAAAATGATGTATGATTTTGGCGACGAATGAGCGTTGTAGAGGTGGTTTACGATCTTTTAACTCAGCAGGTGTTAACTTATCCTCTCCCCATACGCAGCTTTCACATGAGGTGTCGATCTAAACTCCAACTGATTGTATGCTTTGAAGACATTCTTAAGTGAGAACAAATTTCAATCCCAGTCTACAGAGAGCGTGAAGTGCAGTAACTAGAGGTGTCCTGCGATACACACGT